>PVKP010035003.1:0-23700 GCA_004027715.1 Plecturocebus donacophilus | reverse complement strand
ACAGACTTTAAAACAACAAAGAACACAAGAAACAAAGAGGGACATTACATGGTGGTGAAAGGATCAATGCAACAAGAAGAGCTAACGATCCTAAATATATACGCACCCATTACAGGAGCACCCAGATACATAGCGCAAGTTCTTAATGACTTACAAAGAGACTTAGACTCCCACACAATAATAGTGGGAGACTTTAACATTACACTGTCAATATTACATAGATCGACAAGATAGAAAATCAACAAGGATATCCAGGACTTGAACTCAGACCTGGAACAACTAGACTTAACAAATATTTACAGAACTCTCCTCCCCAAATCCACAAAACATACATTTTTCTCAGTATCACATTATATCTATTTTAAAAGTGACTACATAATTGGAAGTAAATCACTCCCCAGCAATTGCATAGCATTTCACAGGTTTAAATAAAATATTGGTTGGCTGCTTGTTATTCTCATCCCCTATTCCTTCCTGTCTCCATTGTTAAGCACAATTATTGGCATAAAAGAGGTTTTTAATACCCATTTTTAGACTGTATTCTAGCCTGGGCAATAAAACAAGAATCCCATTCTCTCTCCTTCTTTCTCTTCCTCTTTCTTTCTCTCTTTCATTCTTTTTTCTTTCTTTTGCTGTTTCTTTCTCTCTCCTTTTCTTTTTCTAAAATCTCTTTCTCTCATTCTTTTTTTTCTTCCTTTTGCTGTTCCTTTCTCCTTTTCTCTCTTTTTCTAAAATCTCTTCCTCTTTCTTTCTCTCTTTCATTCTTTTTATTCTAAAAAAATTAAAAAAAAAAAATTAGCCAAGCATGCTGGCACATGCCTGTGATCCCAACCACCCAGGAGGCTGAGGTGGGAGGATCACTCAGACCTGGGAGGTTGAGGCTGCAGTGAGCCATGATTGTGCCCTGTACTCCAGCCTGGGTGACAGAGTGAGATTGTGTCTCAAAAAAGAATAATAAAAATAAAAATAATAAATAGAGGCGTCAGAACTGATCTCACTGAAAACGTGATAAGTGAGTGAAGGTGAGAAGGCAGTGAGGAAATTAACCCGATTGAGGTCATTCCAGGCACATGAAAGGGACAGCACAACATCAGGAAGTTGGGAGCATGCAGGTGTTCTGGAAACACCAAGGAGGTCAACGTGATGAAAGGTGGCCAGAGACTGATGCAGGCAGGAGGAGGTGGCAGATCTGTGGAAGGTGGTGGCATTTGGATGCAGGGTGAAGAACCCTGAGAATAGTTAGGAGGCTGTGCAGACAGAGGATGGCCTACACCGGGTGGCAGAAATGGAATTTCTGAGAAATGGTGAGATTCTGGATCTATGTTAAAGGTAGGGCGGACAGGATTTACCTTTGGACCAGGTATGGAGTGACAAGGGGACAAAGAAGAGTCATGAATGACTCCAGAGTTTTTGTACTGAGGAATGAAGCTGTATCAACTGGGATGGGAAACAACAGGTCGAGCAGGCTGGGGAGACCATCAGGTTAGGTTTCCATATAGAAAGTTTACGTGTCCAAGATGACTTAAGAGAAGATGAGGTGCTCTGGAAGCCAGTGAAGAAAGAGTTGGGGAAGAGGGAGTGATCGACTGTGTCAGATGCTGCTGAGAGATCAAGGGAAGGCAGATTCACCAACGGGGAGTTTATGGGTGATTTTAAAAGAGCAGTTTCATGAGAAGGATGAAGGGAAATGCCAGATTAGGGTGAATTTAAAAGAATGTGTCCAGGTGCAGTGGCTCATGCCTGTAATTTCACCTCTTTGGAATAGGTGAAACTGGAGGACTGCTTGAGGCCAGGAGTTCAAGACCAACCTGGGCAACATGGCAAGACCCTGTCTCTACAATTTTTTTAAGTTAACTGGGCGTGGTGGCATGCACCTGTTGTCCCAGCTATTTGGAAGACTGAGGCAGGAGAGTCACTTAAGTCCAAGAGTTTGAGACCAGCCTGGGCAACATAGTGAGACCCTGAGAACCTATTTCTACAAAAATGTTTAAAAATTAGCCAGGTGCAGTGACTCTATCCAAGCCTGTAGTCCCAACTACATGGTAGGATAAAGCCAGGGGATTGCTTGAGCCCAGGAGTTTGAGGCTGCAGTGAACTGTGATTGTGCCACTGCACTCCAGCCCGAACAACAGCGTGAGACCCTCTCTCAAAACACACACACACGCACACACACACACACACACACACACACACACACACACACACACACACAAGCAAGAAGACAAAAAACCTGTATTCATTTTGAAGTGGTCTCCAAATTCCTATGATTTGATGATGAGAAACATAATAAAATGGATTTCAACAGGCTCTTCATCATTTTTGCATCCTAAAAAAATGATGCAAAAGAAGTCATAAAGGAAGCAGGGCCCTCCACTCCCTTCAGGGGCATAGAAAAATCAAACCAGCAATTCAGTGAAGCCCTGTTTTCTTTTCTTTTGCCTCTTTTTTTGAGATGGAGTCTTGCTCTGTTACCCAGGCTGGAGTTCAGCGGCAAGATCTCGGCTCACTGCAACTTCTGCCTTCCAGGTTCAAGCAATTCTCCTGCCTCAGCCTCCTGAGTAGCTGGGATAACATGCCCAGCAGATTTTTGTATTTTGAGTAGCAATAGGGTTTCGCCATGTTGGCCAGGCTGGTCTCAAACTCCTGGCCGCCTTGGCCTCCCAAAGTGCTGGGATTACCAGAATGAGTCACTGCGCCCAGCCGAGTTCTTTTAGTAGAGAGCACTAACTAGAGAGAGAGGAGAAGGGAAAGGAGAAAACTCTTCCACAGCATCAATTAAATATTGGAAGGAATGATAAAATTAGAAAATTGCCATTTTGCATTCCCCTGTATTGATCCAGGCAAAGATCAACAACGTGCAGTAAAACCATCAGGGGAAAGACTATGGAGAGCAAGTTGTTCACACAGACTCAAGGTAACACTCACATAATATTTAGAATTTACAAAGGAAAAGCCTATCTTTACCTTCGGAGAGAACTGGTGGACATCGCTTTGGGAAAGTGATCAAACTCAGCATCAACATTTATGAACCCCAGATGGGATGTAGCAAGAAGTATACAAGCATACCAATGTGGCATTCTTGGCAAAATTGTCTGCCTTGAATCTAATCATAAGGAAACAATCAGACAATTTCAGAATATTAGGACAGTCTACAAGAGCAGTTGGCCTGGATTCTTCAAAAAACATCAATATTTTGAAAGAAAATAAGAAGTGGGAGGATGGTTCTTCATTGGAAGAGACTCCAGAGACTCAACACTAATGAAGAGAACCTGATTTGCATCTTGGAGCAGAAACTAGAAGAGGCATAACAAAGACATTTGGGGGGCATCTGGGGAAATTTGGATGTGGATTGGAGATTATTAGATGATACTGTGGATTTAATATTTATTTTTGTAGGAGTAATGTTTATATCATGTTTATATGTAAGATGCTGCCTTATTTTCAGGAGATGTTGGCTTAAGTCCTTACAGGTAAAATGTTACACTGTCAGCACCTTAGTTTCAAATGTTTAAACCAAAAAAAGAAAGTGGGATGTGTGTGTGTGTGTGTGTGTGTGTGTGTGTGTGAGTGTATACATAGGTATATATCAAGAGAGAACAGTAAAGCAAATGTGAGAAAATGTTAATACCTGCTGAATCTAGATGGAGGGTATATGTGTGTCCAACTTTTCTGTTGATATGAAATTTTTCCTTCCAACTCTTAGGGAAATGGTGAAAAGCAATCTAAATAAAAAATTGGATTAAAAAAAAAAAAGCGCTCTTTCTTCTGTAGCAAGTGGCTGAAAGTACCCTGAATGCAAGACAGTGAATAGGAAACCAGGGTCATTTGATCCCAAGTTTTCTTTTTTGGAGGCAGTGATTGCTACATTGTTTTCCATTCCCAAAATTTTCCTAAATCTCAGCATAACAAATAGTTCTTCAGGATTTCCAAAAATGCCTAACTGTTTCCATATTTGGGGCACATTTTCTTTGGGTACCAAAACAAAAAATGATTTTTCCCTGCCCTCCTGAGAGAGAATGAGAATATTAGCTTTCCACAGCTTCCTGGGGATTTTCCCCCAAGAAATAAAAGGATCCCCTGATTTCTAGTTTCCCTCATTATAAAGTCAGAACATGGCTCATACCAGAAAATATGGCCAATTATAAGGCTGGAGGCCTAGCAGACCAATAGAGGAAAATGCAGCTTACCCTTCTGAAAGTTCTTCCCTTCGAACTCAAAACTCTGACACACTGAGCCCAGTTTAAAGCCATGCAATTAAGAGGGTGTGAAAAACTTGGACAAGATTCTAAACCCATAAAAATGACTTCAAGATTAAAAGCTTGGAGGACAAGTTTTCTGAGGAGGTCAAAGACAATGAAGGGGCTGTTATGCTAGGAAATGAGCGACTATGTGGCAATGTAATGCTGGTTCTTCGGATGTACTAGGAGAATGGTAAGCAGATGTTCCCTGCTGCCACCAGAACAGGAAAAGCAGAAACTGGTTTGCCTTAATGAAGGACTTTATTTCTGGGAAGGTTGGGCATTACCAAAAGGGCCGTTCTAGAGAACTAGACCTACTCTCAAAACGCTCCAAAACTTGATTGCAAATAAATTGCTTTTTGTTTTGTTTTGTTTTGTTTTGACATAGGGCCTTGCTCTGTCCACCAGGCTGGAGTGCAGTGGAGTGATTACTGCTCACTGCAGCCTCAAACTCCTGGGCTCAAGTCATCCTCCCACCTCAGCCTCCCAAGTAGCTGGGAGTACCAGCATGTGCCACTAAGCCTGGCTTCAAATAAGTTAAAAAATGTCTAAAGCAATTTGTGTTATGAAAATTTAATTAACCCAGAAAATTCCTAGTCTAAATGCCAGCTTAATCAGTAGATCCTTCTTTTGTCTAACAACTTTTTTTTCTTCTTTTTTTAACTTACCTCTCAGAGAAATGGGATGCCAAGATCTTCCTTTGGGGATACAAACATTTTCTCATCACATGAATCGCTTAATCACAATGACATGGCAGAAAGCTTGTTCTGAAGCATTGCTAAGGGCCTTCGACTTGTAAATTATATGAATGCATTATTTAATGTGTTTGGCCTTATGATTTCATCTTCCTAATTATGTTTATTTTGATAAGCCTGCTAATTGCTCTGGGGTAAGAGGGTGAAAGTGGAAGTTAGGGTTATAGTTAAAATATGCCTGGAGGAGGAGAGCCTCTTGTGAGTAAACATCTTCTCATTGTAATTCACATGAATTCCACATGGAGCCCATAAAGAGCTGGCGCCACCTCAGATCTGAAATTAGCTTCATCCTTCCTTCATCATTTTGCCTTCTACCCTATCTCAGAAAAGTTATTGCTTTCTTTCTTTTTTTTTTTTTAAGGGAGCGTCTCTGGTCCTAACATGGCAGAAAGAAAGAAAATGTGACTGAGAAACTGATAAAAAAGACTGAGCCTGAATGAAATTTTAGTTTTCAATGGAGCGATCCCACAGTCAAAGTGATGTGACATTCTGTGAACAGCTGGACAAAGTAAGATAAATATGTTCCTCGCATGAAAGCAGAAGACTTAGGTCCTCCCAAGAGCTCAACAATGATGTATGGGGCCAATTACTGTTGTTTGCTTTTTGTTTTGGTTCATCTGTTTTCCTCTGGCTTGCCCATACCCAACTTTGTCATTTATGGCAGGTTATCATTTATGACAGTCACAGCTTTCCAAAGAACCCCCAATCCCTGCTAGTCCCCTTTCCAGCAAAACTGGAAACTCACAGGGTTTGCTCAGTCTTCCTTGCAGTTTTATGTCATGTATGTCTGGGAGCTCTGTCCCTTCTGAGGATGAGAAGAAAACAATTCTCTATGTAGTTATGTACTCTGATAAGGGCATTTATTTGGGATTTGGGAAAGCCTTTAAAGGAATGAGAAAGGAAATCGGAAAAATCCCAGGCGTTGCATGTTGGTGGCCTTTGATCAGTTGGGAGGTGGCTCATGGCCCACCGTCTTCTCTTTCTATTGAGCTCACAGCGCCATCTCTTGTCATTCCAGTTAAATGACAGGTGGCAATAGCTCTTGGAGCACTAAAGGGATATCTAGAATATTCACACTCAGCAACAGGAGCTAGGCTGTGAGAGCTGTTGCCGCCTGTCAACAGTATCTTTTTTTCTCCCTTGCCAGGCTCCTCGTGGAAGTGATATCGTCTTTAAATCCTATGTGGCAATCCCTTACACACAGTCGCGATGCCCAGGGACGACAGGTCGACCTGGAAGACCAACTGCTTCCGTAAGATCATCCAACTTTTGGGTAATTAGCCGAAATGCTTCATCATGGGAGCAGACAATATGGGTTCCAAGCAGATGCAACAGATCCGCATGTTCCTCCGAGGGAAGATCCTGGTGCTGATGGGCAAGAAACCATGAGGCGCAAGGCCATTCAAGGGCAGCTGGAAGACAACCCAGCTCTGGACAAACTGTTGTCCCGTATCCAGGGGAATGTGGGCTGTGTTCGTTCAGCAAGCAGGACCTCACTGAGATCAGGGACATGCTGCTAGCCAATAAAGTGCCAGGTGCCACCTGTGCTGGTGCCATTGCCCCATGTGGCATTACTGTGCCAGCTCAGAACACTGGTCTGGGCCTCGAGAAGATGTCCTTTTTCCAGGCTTTAGGTATCATCACTAAACTCTCCAGGCACCACTGAAATCCTGAGTGACGTGCAGCTGATCAAGACTGGAGACAAAGTGGGGGCCGGCGAAGCCACGCTGCTGAACATGCTCAGCATGTCTCCTTCTCCTTCAGGCTGGTCATCCAGCAGGTGTCTGACAACGGCAACATCTAAAACCCTGAAGGGCTTGATGTCACAGAGGAAGCTCTACATCCTGGATTCCTGGAGGGTGTCCGCAACGTTGCCAGTGTCTGTCTGCAGACTGGTTACCCAGCCGTTGCATCAGCACTGCATTCTATCATCAGTGGGTACAAAGGAGTCGTGGCTTGTCTGTGGAGACTGATTACACCTTCTGACTTGCTGGAAAGGTCAAGGCGTTCTCGGCTGAACCATCTGCCTTTGAAGCTGCTGCCCCTGTGGCCACTGCCACCACTGCTGCTCCTGCTGCTGCTGCAGCCCCAGCTAAGGTTGAAGCCAAGGAAGATTTAGAGGAGTCGGACAAAGATGTGGGATTTGGTCTCTTTGACTAATCACCAAAAAGCAACCAACTCAGCCAGCTTTATTTGCAAAACAAGGAAATAAAGGGTTACCTCTTAAAAAAAAATTACATATATATGTAGCCAATTCGTGAAATAATTATATCTTGTTTTAATTTAAAAAGTTAGATTGGGGCAAGGTTGTTCCACTTTATTTTATTTTTTTATTTTACATTTTAGACTCAGGCATATATATGCAGGTTTGTTACATGGGCATATTGCATGATGCTGAGGTACGGGGTATGACTGATTCCAGTACCAAGGTAGTGAGCTTGGTAATCAATAGGTAGTTTTTCAGTCCTTACTACGTCCCTCCCCCACCAGCAGATCCTCTAGTAGATGTCTATTATTCCCGTCTTTATCTCCATGTGTGCCGAATGTTTAGCTACCATTTATAAATGAGAACATTTGGTATTTGTTTTTCTGTTCCTGTGTTAATTCCCTTAGGATAATGCCTCTAGCTGCATCCATGTTGCTGCAAAGGACATGATTTCATACTTTTCATGGCTTTGTAGTATTCCATGGTGTATATGTACCACATTTATTTTATTATATTTTATTTTATTTTTTGGAGACAGATTCTTATTCTGTCACGAGGCTGGAGTGCAGTGGCACGATCTTGGCTCATTGCAAGCTCTGCCTCCCAGGTTCAAGCTATTCTCCTGCCTCAGCCTCCTGAGTAGCTGGGACCACAGGCACGCGCCACCACGCCCAGCTATTTTTTGTATTTTTAGTGGAGACGGGGTTTCATCATGTTGGCCAGGATAGTCTCAATCTCTGACCTCGTGATCCACCTGCCTCGGCCTCCCAAAGTGCTGGGATTATAGGCGTGAGCCACTGTGCCTGGCCACCACATTTTCTTTATCCTGTCCACAATTGATGGGCACCTAGATTGATTCCATGTCTCTGCTACTATGAGTAGTACTGTGATGAATATACAAGGGCAGGTATCTTTTTGGTAGAATGATTTGTTTTCCTTTGGATATATAGCCAGTAATGGAATTACTACCAGGTTGTAGTAATTCCATTTAATTAATTACTTTAAGATATCTCCAAACTGCTTTCCATAGTGGCTAAATTAATTTTCATTCCCAACAACTGTGTATAAGCCACTGGAATCCTGGGAGCTTCTGTTTCCAAACTTGCAAAGGAGGGCAATCATAGCTCCTCACAGGGGTCTGGTGGACATGCCAGTGAAATCTCTAAAGTCTTGTGTCTCTACCTGGCAGCCATTCCCTTCCTTATAATACAGCCACTTCCCATACCCATGCTGACGTTGGAAAAGTTCCTTCTCCATCACAGAAAATAGAATCTTGGGTAGGGGCAAGAATACTACTTTTCTGCCCTGGCTTGTTGGGTGTGTGAAACTGTGATTGACACCCTGAAACTGCAAGTGATTTCCCTTCTACTGACAGAAGCAGAG
Organism: Plecturocebus donacophilus; assembly: GCA_004027715.1. NCBI lineage: Eukaryota > Metazoa > Chordata > Mammalia > Primates > Pitheciidae > Plecturocebus > Plecturocebus donacophilus. The sequence goes on along the minus strand of PVKP010035003.1, from coordinate 15,118 downwards.
TGAAAGGCTGACAGCCTCAGCTGCTAAGTTAACCAAGCCTGGACTTCACTACCCATGGAGTGTTTATCCTGAGATGATAAACTCCTCTTGCTTAACACATTTTCAGTTAGGTATTCTGATACTTGCTATCAAATCACTATGATGAGTTTTTTTTTCTTTTTTTCGCATTTTGACATTTTGCATTTTAGCAAAATCTGTAAAAGGACTCAGGTCATATTAACCATCTTGATTTTCACTGATCACTCAGGATGAACCACTTCTAGGTGGCCTGCTAATTTAAATAAAAGACACAGGTGGTCTGGACAAACAGCCCCTCCAGAGCACCTGTGCTCACTAGCCACCAGACACAACAGAGCCAGAACAGGGAGGGAATGTTTTGACCAGTTAGCGCAAAGCATCTCAATCTTCATACATCTGCAAATGAAGGATCAAATTAGTCTTTTCACAACAGTGAAAGAGAACAGTATTTAGTATTACAAAGAACCCTGGCAACTAATGACAGCCTTCTAAAACAAACAATCGTTAAAGAAATGAAAATTTCAGAAAAATTTGCATCTTCACCCATGTGACTTCAGTGGCAATGTTACAGCAGGTCAGGTGATGGTATTTGTTAAAATACATTTGTGTCTTCCCGTATTCAGTTTGATTCGATGTGACATTGCTCTTGGAGTCTCCGGGTGCTCACTGGAGCCCAGGATTCTTAGAAAGGCAGTGGGTGTCTGGCTGGTACTGCCTGTCACCCGCCTCCCCCGCGCAGTACCAGTCTCCCTGCCTGTCTTTTCGCATCAAGAATTAAGCAAATTCTAGTAGCCTGATGCGATTTAGGTACCCACAAGCTGGTTTTTTTTTTCTCCCTTAGTCAATAATGTGGTATTGTTTTAGAATTGGACTATCTTTTAAAATCTCATTGTAACTCAATCTAATTTTAATGTAAATTAAAGGTAAATTTGCAAAGCCAAAGAAACAGTGGTAACCTGCTAAAATCATTCAGACCAATGAGACACTTGAGAAGATCAACAGGGATTTGGGTGGGGGTAGAGGAGGCAAAAACAAGCTGGCTGGCTTGTTCTCATCTCGTTTTGGCACATGGCATTTTCCCAGATGCAAAGCTGGGTTTAAGTTCAACTGGAATTTCAGTTCACCTCCAAAATGCTGTATCCTGGCACTATAAGGAGGCATCAGGAAACTTTGTTGGGCTGGTGGGAATATTGGGTATTTCCATATCTGATACCTTGATTCTGGTGACACCTGTATGACCATTTGTCAAGATTCATAAAGCTGTACACATTAAAAAGTGAACTTTATTGAATATGTATTTTAAATCTGATTTAAAATAAAATGAAATTCGATTACAATAAAAAAGAAGGTATCATATTAGTAATTTCACGGGCTAAATGCAGCCAAATAGGGTAAAATCATTTTAGTCTCTTTTGAAAGGGCACTGGGGTTTTTTGGTTTCGTTTTTTTTGTTTTTAAATACTTTACAGGGGCTCACGCCTGTATTCCCAGCACTTTGGGAGGCTGAGGCAGGTGGATCACGAGGACAGGAGTCCAAGACCATCCTGGCCAACATGGCGAAACCCCGTCTCTACTAAAGATACAAAAAATTAGCTGGGTGTGGTGGCACGTGCCTGTAATCCCAGCTACTCGGGAGGCTGAGGCAGCAGAATCGCTTGAACCTGGGTGGCAGAGGTTGCAGTGAGCTGAGATTGCACTACTGCACTCCAGCCTGGGCAACAGAGTGAGACTCCATCTCAAAACAAACAAACAAAAAAACTTTACCTCTATTCTGTTTTGTTACCAAGTCTCTTCTTGAAACTATCATTTCAGATGCTGCAAACTTGAGTTTACTATAGAATCCTTGTGAAACGAACTTTAATTCATTATTTTTAAAAATTATATCCTGGGTCCAAAACCAGAGGTAAGAGGGATCTTGACAATAATCCACAGTTACACAGAAAACTGTCTGAAAACAGCCTTATCATAGAATATTTTACGTTATTCACCTCTTAACACATTCCTGGGAGCGGTAATCACTTATATTTCTGCTTTCAGTTTCTTGAGCTGTAAAATGTAGGGTGGATTCGATTAGCCTTACTGATGCCACACCGATGGCTGGTAGCAGCTGCTGGGAAGTACCGTGCAGAGGCAAGGCTGCTCAGTGATCTGTCTTCCATGGGCACCGGCTTCAGGGAGCATAACGCGGGGAAGGGGTGACACCTGACAGCTACTTCAGCTCCACAGGGATTGGGACCTGTTGATTTTTTTCCTCTGTATCCTCTGTACTTAGCACAAGGGAATTCCGAGAGTGTTCAGTAACTCGCTTTACAAATGAATGATGATTTGTAAGGTGCTTTTTGGCTCCAAATATCTGAACTTTGAAACTGTGACAGGCAGTGGGCCTCAAGTCGGGGCACGGCTTGTCCGTTAACAGTGAGTTATTTCTGAAGTGTCCCTAGAGACCTTTGACACACAGACCTTTCTCACTGTCTCTCTGGGTTCTTTTTCACTAGCCACAGATTTAGATTGTAATTAAAATATAGCTAAGGGCCGGACGCGGTAGCTCACACTTGTAATCCCAGCACTCTGGAAGGCCGAGGCAGGTGGATCACTTGAGGTCAAGAGTTCGAGACCAGCCTGGCCAACATGGTGAAACCCTGTCCCTACTAAAAATACAAAATTTAACCGGGTGTAGTGGCATGCCCCTGTAATCTCAACTACTCAGGAGACTGAGACAGGAGAATCGCTTGAACCTGGTAGGCGGAGTTTTCAGTGAGCCAAGATTGAATCACTATACTCCAGCCTGGGTGACAGAGGGAGACTCTTTCTCAAAACTGCCACGTGTGTACCTATGCAACAATATTGCATGTTCTTCACATGTACCCCAAAACCTAAAATGCAATAAAAAATAAAATTAAACAAACAAACAAACAAATGCAGCTGAGCATGCTGGCTCACAGCTGTAATCTCAGCACTTCGGGAGGCTGAGGTAGGAGACCAGCCTGGGCAACGTGGTGAAAGCCAGTTTCTAGAAAAAAATTTAAAAACTAGCTGGGTGCAGAGATATGCCCCTGTGGTCCCAGCTATATGGGAGACTGAAGCAAGAGGATCTTTTGAGCCCAGGAAGTCAAGGCTGCAGTGAGCTGTTTGCACCACTGCACTGCAGCATGACCCTGACCTGTCTGAAAAAGGAAAAGAAAAAATATATGCCTACAAACATCTCTGGGCAGTATAAAATGTGAAGCTAATAATAAGAATTTTCAAATTTATTCAAGTGAAAGCTCTGAGGATAGTTTTTATTCAGGGAGCATGAAATAAAGCATTGCCTAAGGTCATGGATGGGGTTGGAGGAGGAGGGACTGATCTGGGAAGTGCCAATCTTGCTGACCTCACAAGTTTGCCCAAGGCCCACCTTGCCCAAAATGCCCATCTTGAGTTCAAGGATTCCAAGTGAATTGCACTATCTTCTTGAGCTAGAGGCATACAGCCTGTGAGTGAGCAGCTTTGCTTTGGTGTGTTATCAGATGGACTCATCCTAAGGATAGGGTTTAATAAAGTTTTAAAAACATATACTACAGGGCTGGGCACGGGGGCCACACCTGTAGTCCCAGCACTTTGGGAGGCCAAGGCTGGTGAATTGCTTGAGCCCAGGAGTTCCAGACCAGCCTGGGCAATATAGTGTGACCCCATCCACAAAAAATATGAAAAATTAGCTGGAGATGGTAGCATGTGCCTGTAGTCCCCAATCCTGGGAGGTTGCAGTGAGTTGTGATCATACCACTGCATTTCAACAGAGTGAGACCCTGTCTCAAAACACAAACGCGCACTAGCGCACACACACACACACACACAATCTACAGAGCCACTCTTCAATCAACATATAGAATATTTCTATCACTCCCCCTAAAATTTCCACACTCCTATTTTAAGTTAATCTCCTACCTAGGCCTCACCTACCTATCAGCTTACTGTCGATATTTATTTATTTCTTCTCTTAGATGTAAATGGAAATGCTTAGTATGTACTCTTTTGCATGGTGCTTTTATCACACAACATGATACTTTTGCGACTTAGGAGGTTGTGCCATGAATTGGTGGTTCACTCCTTTTTAATTGCTGGGTACTATTTCAGTATGGCTTTTGTTTAAGGGGAAAAAAATGGTGCTTTTATTTTATACTTTAACCAATTTCATTGATTTTGTTTGATTTTGAATATAGAAATTTTTTAATAAAATGAATAATTGGCCAGACACAGTGGCTCACGCCTATAATCCTAGCACTTTGGGAGGCTGAGGCAGGTGGATCACCTGAGGTCAGGAGTTCAAGACCAGCCTGGCCAACATTGCAAAACCCTGTTTCCACTAAAAGTACAAAAATTAGCAGGGCATGGTGGCAGGTGCCTGTAATTCCAGCTACTCAGAAGGCTGAGGCAGGAGAATTGCTTGAACCCAGGAGGCGGAGGTTGCAGTGAACTGAGATCATGCCACTGCACTCCGGCCCAGGCAACAGAGCAAGACGCTGTCTCAAAATAAATAAAATAAAATATAAAAGGAATAATTATTTATTAAAAAAATACAAAAAGATGATAAAGATTATTTGTGATTCAGTTATCTAGAGGTAGCCACTGTGAACATTCTAATGTTTGTTCTTTCAAACATCTTCCTGTATGTGTATACATATGCACATATCTATATAAGCACACACAGACCCACATTTGTATAAGTGGAATTATAATATTTATATAATTGCATTATCTCCTACTTTTACTCAATAATTTATTGATGGTCAATAAGTGTAAATCTATAATAGTCCATTGTATGTATGAGCCATATTTATTTAATCAGTTCTTTATTTGGGAGCATTGGTTATTTTCAAATTCTAACCTTTAAACTATGAATACGCTCCTACTTGTATCTTTTGCTTCTTGCATAAACATATTCTTCACATAAACTCCCAATGGTGGGATTATACAGTCCATAGTACTAACATGTCACATTTTGAAACCTAATGGCAAAATGTCCTCCTGGAAAGCCATTCCTCTTTGTAATACCAGCAATCATGCTTGTGTGCTCATTTTTCATTTGCCTCTCTCGGGTTTTGGTAATTTTTATTTTATTTTATTTATTTATTTTTGAGATGGAATCTCCCTCTGTCGCCCAGGCTGCAGTGCAGTGGCGCGATCTGAGCTCACAGCAACCTCCACCTCCCAGATTCAAGCAATTCTCCTGCCTCAGCCTCCCAACTAGCTGAGATTACAGGCGTGCACCACCACGCCGCGCTCATTTTTGTATTTTCAGTAGAGACGGTGTTTCACCATGTTGGCTAGGCTGGCCTTGAACTCCTGACCTCAGGTGATCTGTCTGCCTCAGCCTCCCAAAGTGCTGGGATTACAGGTGTGAGCCACCGTGCCTGGCCTGGTTTTGATAATATTTTAAACTACGCCAATAAGTAAAAATAAAAACAAAAAACAATCCAAAAAACCTCACTATTTGTGAGGGTCCCATCTTGTTTTGTTCCGATGAGTTGAGTGATCTCATCATGTCTGCCAGGTGATTAGGAGAATAGATAGCTCTTTTGCCGCTCTAGTTTTGCACTCTGAAGGGGGTACTTTTCTCTTCCTGAATGTATTGAACAAAAGCCTACTTTTCTCCACTTTGTCTACGGACACTATTTTGCCACTAGAGGGCGGAGATGCTGCAGAAACATAATCCTAAATTGAGCCGCTGCTTCTTAGAGTGACTGGAGGCGCTGTGAATAATTAGGCTGGGACAACAGGCCTAATGCAGGACAGGCATTTGTACCCATGGATCACAATTAGCACATTAGGATGGTGGTCCTGCTTCGAGATGTGGTTTAGAGTAAGCAGGAATACCTCCGTCTAGATTTGTAGTGTCTGGGTAATCTTAGAGATGTTCTAATAACCTCAAAAATTTCTCAAAACAGGAAGGGCACGATGGCTCATGCCTGTAATCCCAGCACTTCGGGAGGCTGAAGTGGGCAGATCACTTGAGGTCAGGAGTTTGAGACCAGCCTGATCACTATGGTGAAACCCTATCTCTACTGAAAATACAAAAATTGGCTGGATGTAGTGGCCCGTGCTTATTATAGTCCCAGCTACTCAAGAGGCTGAGGCAGGAGAATTGCTTGAACCTGGGAGGCGGAGGTTGCAGTGAGCCAAGATTGTGCCACTGCACTCCAGCCTGGGCCACAGAGTGAGACTCCATCTTTCTCTCTCACACACACACACACACACAAAATTAAGTACATTGCAGATAGCATATTGTCTCTACATCAAGTTCAAAGTAAAACTTTAGTTAATCACAATTTGCCACCTAAGAGACAGAAACTCAGTATAAAAGACAATGTACTATAATAAGAAAATGTAGGCCGGGTGCAGTGGCTCACACCTGCACTTTGAGAGGGCAAGGTGGGCAGAATGCTTGAGCCCAGGAGTTCAAGACCAGTCTAGCCAACATGGCAAAACCCCATCTCTACACAAAATACAAAAATTAGCAGGACGTGGTGACGGGCACCAGTAATCTCAGCCATTCAGGAGGCTGAGGCTGGAGAATCGCCTGAAGCAGAAAGGCGGAGGTTGGAGTGAACCGAGATGGAGCCACTGCACTCCAGCCTGGGCGACAGAGCCAGACTGTATCTGAAAAAACAATTAAAAAGTAGATTTGAGGTTTTTGAACTAGTGTGTGGATCCTTACAAGGCTGCTAAGCTTCTGCCATCAGCAGGGCCCTTTCTCCACTAAAGATGCCTTTACTGCATCTCCTGTCTACCTGAGGATGAATACACTGCCTCCTTCATTCCTCCTCCCAAAAGGCTCTGAATAAAAAGTGTTTCCACACATGCACACGAATATTCATTACAGCACTGTTTACAATAGCAAAGACCTGGAACCAACCTAAATGCCCATCGATGATAGACTGGACAGGGAAAATGTGGCACATATACACCATGGAATACTATGCAGCTATAAAAAACGATGAGTTCGTGTCCTTTGTAGGGACCTGGATGAACCTGGAAACCATCATTCTCAGCAAACTGACGCAAGAACAGAAAATCAAACACTGCATGTTCTCACTCATAGGTGGGTGTTGAACAATGAGAACACATGGGCACAGGGAGGGGAGCATCACACACTGGGGTTTATCGGGGGGAAATAGAGGAGGGACAGCTGGGGGTGGAGAGCTGGGGAGAGATAGCATGGGGAGAAATGCCAGATAGAGGTGATGGGGAGAAAGGCAGCAAATCACACTGCCATGTGTGTACCTATGCAACAATCTTGCATGTTCTTCACATGTACCCCAAAACCTAAAATGCAATAAAAAAAAAAAAAAGTGTTTCCTCCAGCTTCCTTTACAGGGCCTTGGATCAGATGAACATATCTAATTAAAGAAAATCTCATTATCATTATTATTGTTTTGTGGAGACAGGGGTCTCTATGTTTCCCAGGCTGGTCTCCAACTCCTGGCCTTAAGTGATCCTCCCACCTAGCGAGGCTGCTAAAGTGCTGGGATTACAGGTGTGAGCCACCATGCTCAGCCAAAAAACATCTTTGACGCTAAGTCCCCTAACACCTCTAATCATACTCTCCTGCTTTCTTTCCCTCTCTTCCAACAAAACAAACTTCTTAATGATTAACCCAACAGAGGCGGAGCCCAGCTCCCACCTTCACTTCCTACTGAGTGGCACTTAAACCGCAAAGAAGCAGGGATGAGATTTTCCCAAACTGATTACTCTCCTCCCAAACAAATCCCCACAGACCTCATAAATACAGTACTAAGCATTTAGTGAGATTATATATAAGAACATACCTTATTTGAACAGGTGCTCAACTGGGGAGAGAAGAATGTGAGTGGGAACTCACTTCACGTGGAGTGATGAAGCCAGTGCGATTCACCAGGCGCTGGTCCTACGGGCTGGGAATGTAGCAGTGAATAAATGGAATAAATCTAAGTCTTGCCTTTGTGTTGCTTCACATTCTCGTGTGGAATATAAACAGTTGACCAACGCAAGGTGGGAGTGAAAAGTGGCCGGAAGAAGAATCCAACGCGGAAGTAGAGAGGGGCATGGAGAGAGCTACTTCCGGTAGGGGAGGGGGAATGCCAGCGGAGCTCTGGATGCAGAAGAGAGGGAGCTACCTGGAAATGGAGGACGCATAATTCACGTACAGGCCTTGGGGCTGGAACGTCTCTGGTAAGTTGAAGAACAATGAGGCCAGAGTGGCTGGAGAGGAGAGAGAGGGAGGAAAATGTCGGAGGGTAGCCAGAAGCAAGGTGTTTTGCTGCAAGTGTGACGGAAGCTGTGGGACGGTCGAGAGTGAGGGAGTGGCATGATCTGATTGATGTAATAAAAGATCACTTGGGCAGCTGTGTGGTAGGAAGAAGAAAAATAAACAAACGTGTCCTGCCGAGCTTGTGCTGAAAACGAGCTAGGAATGAGAAGGATTAACTCAATTCTTCACCTGAAGTTCGTGGAAGAATGAAAAGGAAGGAAAGGAGGGAGAAAAAAGAAAAAAACAAAATTTATTCCTATTGTCTATTTTCAGTCTCATGAGACAATTGTCCATCATTTCTTTACGCATTTTCTCAAACACTTCTTAATTCTACCCCCAGCGTTGGATGTGGGTATGACTGGAAGCATCAGTAAAAATTTATTATATGGAGATAATGAGCTGAGTCCACTAAAATGGCCTAGACGTAATAAAAACCCAGGAGCAATTAGCAAACCAGGCCCGCAGCTCTTACTCTGTAAACACTGCAACTTTCCTATTAAAAGGAATTAGGGGAAAAAAGAAATTAGGAATCTTTGATGATATGGCTGATTTCTAGAGTATCTGCTTATGCCAGAAAACAGTGAGCTGTGCTCAAAGACTGATGGTGATGTGGGAGAGGAAACGGTGGAAAAGGGATCCCACTGGCCAGATTTGGGACAGTTAGGGCATCAGAAAGAATAATGGCAGTGATGGTACTAACATTTAATTTTTTTTTTAAGACGAAGTCTCACTCTATTGCCCAAGCTGGAGTGCAGTAGCATGATTGTGGCTCACTACAACCTCCACCTCCTGGGTTCAAGTAATTCTTCTGCCTCAGCCTCCTGGGTAGCTGGGATTACAGGCATGCACCACCATACCCAGCTAATTTTTGTATTTTTAGAAGAGATGGGGTTTCACTATATTGGCCAGGCTGGTCTCGAACTCCTGACCTCATGACTTGCCCACCTCGGCCTCCCAGAGTGCTGAGATTATAGGTGTGAACCACTGTGCCTAGCCCATTTTAAATTTTTTTAAAAATAAATGAGCAGTTAAGTAAGTAGATGGCAGATAGTGGGAGCCAGGTTCCACACTGTTGGAGAAGGAAGTTACAGGTGAACAAGAAGAGGCTGGAATGATCCATGTGATCCTGGATTGGAGTTGGAGTTGCTGTGAACTCATGTTTAGCTTATATAGATATAGCAATTCCATATAGAAATTCTTAAAAATGGATGTGTATGCTAAGGTTCACGTACAATATGTTTCTTTGCTCTTTCAGCTGAGATGGCCCAGAAGTAATGACACTCCAGGGGCAATGAACACACCTAGCACCCTGATCTTGGTTTCTGTCTAGTATCCTCCAATAAAAGGAAACAGAGCTCCTTGAAGAAATGGCTGACTCTAAGGCTAGCGCAGAAAATATACATCATGAGACCAGATACAGTGGCTCACTCCTATAATCCCAGCCCTTTGGGAGGCTGAGGCAGGCAGATCACTTGAGGTCAGGAGTTCGAGACCAACCTAGCCAACATGGTGAAACTCCTCTTTACTAAAAATACAAAAATTACCTGGGCGCGGTGGTGCATGCCTATAATTCCAGCTATTTGAGAGGCTGAAGCAGAAGAATCACTTGAGCCCAGGAGGGGGAGGTTGCAGTGAGCTAAAATCACGGCACTACACTCCAGCCTGGGTGATAGAGCAGGACTCTGTCTTAGAAAATAAAAGAAAAATACAGTATACAATATATTATACTAAAATAGACTCTCATAATCAAAAAATAATTACATAAACCATAAACATACATCTGTTTGGCATCAATTAAAAACACACAAAATAAAATATGACTGCTAGAAAATTAAAAACAAAAGACAATTGGAGCCAGGCACGGTGACTCATGCCTGTAATCCCAGCACTTTGGGAGGCTGAGGTGGGCAGATTACTTGAGGTTAGGAGTTCGAGGCTAGCCTGGCCAACATGGTGAAATCCTGTCTCTATCAAAAATACAAAAATTAGCCAGGCATGGTGGTGTATGACTATAATCCCAACTACTAGGAAGGCTGAGGCAGGAGAATCGCTTGAGCCCAGGAGACAGAGGTTGCAGTGAGCTGAGATCACGCCACTGCACTCCAGCCTGGATGACACAGTGAGACTCTTGGAAAATAAAAGAAAAAAAATACACTATACAATATATTATACTAAAATAGACTCTCATAGTCAAAAAATAATTAAACCGTAAACATACATCTGTTACACATCAATTAAAAAACACACACAAATAAAATATGACTACTAGAAAATTAAAAACAAAAAACAATTGAGCCAGGTGTGGTGACTCATGCCTGTAATCCCAGTGCTTTGGGAAGCCAAGGTGGGCACATCACTTGAGGTCAAGAGTTTGAGACCAGCCTGGTCAACATGGTGAAACCCGGTCTCTACTAAAAATACAAAAACTAGCCAGGCATGGTGGCATGTGCTTGTAATCCTAGCTACTAGGAAGGCTGAGGCAGGAGAATCGCTTGAACCCAGGAGGCTGAGGTTGCAGTGAGCCGAGATTGCACCACTGCACTCCAGCCTGGGCAACAGAGCAGGACTGTCTCAAAACAAAAACAAAAACAAGAACAATCAAACAAAAAACAAAAACAAATCGTCCATAGTGCCTGATAGGCTATCTAGTCTGGTAATAGACAAAGGTTTGAAGCTATATGAAGAATATCTTTCAGTAGCTTTGGAGATGATTTAATCTTATTTGGAGAGAATCTCAAGGATCCGAATTAGAGGCATTCCTAAATGTGAAGCCTGAGCCACCTCCCCTCCCAGTGTGGGCCTAGATCAGCAGGCACTGTTTACATACAAAGATCTCTGCCTCCAGCCCTGCCTTGGGGCTGATCGCTGCCCCGGGCAGGGAAATTCCCTCTGGTCAAAACAGTCCTGCAAGGCAGGGAAAGCAAAAGCATAAACTGCAGTTCAAATCCACAAATAGCCCTTTTCTGGTATCTCCTTAATCCTTTCCCTTTATCACAGCTTAGTTTACAAAATTATCTCTTTGGAAGTCACAACTGGAACAAGTCTGAGTTGGTAATGTCCAGTGGGGACAAAAAACAGAAATTGAGGGTCAGGGGTGGTGGCTCACGCCTGTAATCACAGCACTTCAGGAGGCCAAGGTAGGTGGATCACTCGAGGCCAGAAGTTCGAAACTGCCCTGGCCCACATGGTGGAACCCTGTCTCTACTGAAAATACAAAAATCAGCCAGGCTTGGTGGCGGGCGTCTGTAGTCCCAGCTACTCGGAGGCTGAGTTAGGAAAATCGCTTGAACCCGGGAGGTGGAGGTTGCAATGAGCCGAGATCCTGCTACTGTACTGCAGCCTGGGCGACAGAGTGAGACCCTGTTTGAAAAAAAAAAGTAAAAGAAAAAAGGAAAAGAGAAAGCAAGGCCTGGCTGGTTGCTGGAAAGGGAGCCTGGTGTGCGTAGACATGGAGCTAGGCCTCTTATTGAGTCCCCTTGAGGACCATCTGAACATGAAAAGAAAAGTGGGTGGCAGGGGGCTTCTAGTAAACACTTCACTTACTTCACTCTGCAACTTGTGCTTTCCGGGAAAGAGTGAAACTGATGGGAAAGAGACTCCAGTTTAGTACTCAGGGAGGCAGAATTTCCCTTTGCTACCTCCCCTGCTCAGCTCTGATGTCATAGGATCCTGGTTGGCACACTGGTCTTTCCCTGTGCAAGCCTCACTCCACTCCCCACCTGCCCCCAGTCCCACTCAACTCAGGAAAGAAGCAGGTGAGCAGCAGGGATTACTACGTCTCAGAAGATCTGTTACACCTAGATGCTTTACGCCGAAGCCCAAGCCAGTCGTCTTCATGCAGAAAGCAGAGCTGAAATGTTAAACACCTCACCCACAAGAGCGGCTGCCTATGGGAAGGCAAGAAAGGAAAAGTGGGGAAAAGGAGGCTTAAACCCTAGCTTAAAAAGTTTCATTGTTCAGCTGGATGGCATGGTTACAAATATCTACTATTCAACACGAGGTCTAAAAGAGTTCATAATAAGTTACGTTTTGAGTATACCATACTTCATTGCAAACTTTGGAATGTGTAGTTCTGTGCTGATTTTAGTTCAGTTCCAGAAGCATGTATAGCCATGCAGGAAGCTTGACCTAAGAGTTAATAAGACCCAGATGCCTGAGTCTGTGTCAGTTGCTGACCAGTCCTGTAACTTTGTGCAAAGCGCTCTGCCCTCTGCACTTCAATATCCGCATCTTAGCTGGGCGCTATGCTATGGGAGGCTAAGGTGGGAGATCACTTGAAGCCAGGTGTACAAGACCAGCCTCGGCAACATAGGGAGGCCCTGTTTCTAAAAAAACTTATTTTTTTTTTTCTGAGACAGAGTTTTGCTCTCTCACCCAGGCTGGAGGGCAGTGGTGCAATCACTGATCATTGCAGCCTTCAACTCCTGGGCTCAAGCCAACCTCCCACCTCAGCCTCCTGAGTAACTGGGACTACAATCCCGGGCCACCATGCCAGCCTAATTTGTGTGTGTGTGTGTGTGTGTGTGTGGTAGAGATGGGGTTTCATCATGTTGCCCAGGCTGGTCTCAAATTCCTGAGCTGGTGATCAGCCTGTCTTGGCTTGCCTAAGTGCTGAGATTATAGGTGTGAGGTAGTGCACCCGGCCAAAAAATATCTTTTTAAAAGCATGTGTCTCAGAGAGGATGAAAGAAGGAAGGAAGGAAGGAAAGGAGGGAGGGAGAGAGGGAGGGAAAAGAAAAAATTAGCCGGGCATGGTTCCAGCTACTTGGAAGTCTGAGGCGGGAGGATCACTCAAGCCCAGGAGGTGGAGGCTGCAGTGAGCTATGATCACACCACTGGAGTCTATGTGAAGAGTGAGACGCTATGTGAAAAGCATCTCCTAGACGCTTTATTGGTCCTTAGTGGACCAATCACCAATCACCAATAATGAAGGTCAGGCAGAAAGGCTCTCGTCTTGTGCCCTTGACCACCTGGGCTATGTCAACCTTCACTCCTGTTACTATTACAATGCTTCCCACTTCCCGAGGCTGCCTCTAAATAAACACATAAAAATAAATAGAAACAAAAAATTAAAACCTCCATCTTTAAAGGGAGAAAACCTAGTTCTGTCCACTTGTCAGAAGACTCATGCAAGAAGGTTCTGTAAAAAACCTAAAGTGGCCGGGCACGTGGCTCACTCCTGTAATCCCAGCACTTTGGGAGGACAAGGTAGGGGAATCACTTGAGGTCAGGAGTTCAAGACCAGCCTAGCCAACAGAGTGAAACCCCATTTCTGCAAAAAATACAAAAATTAGCTGGGTGTGGTGGCAGGTGCCTGTAGTCCTAGCTACTCAGAAGCCTGAGAAATGAGAATCACTTGAACCTGGGAGGCGGAGGCTGCAGTGAGCTGAGATCACGCCACTGCACTCCAGCCTGGGTGACAGAGCGAGACTCTGTCTCAAAAAAAAAAAAAGAGCAACATACAAATGCACGCCATTCTGTGTTTTATTTGGGATCTGGACTAGCCTTGATGTTAAACCCACAATTGTTGAATCTTTAGGTTACTAGCATGAGTGCTTTTGTAGGGGAAAGATGGTGTTGAATGAGGGAGGGGAATAACATGGTTCCCAAATCATAAACTGAGTTACAGGGCCCTGATCACCACCACTTCTGCATTATTTCATTTCTGTTCTCAACTCTCTGTAAGTCTCTCTGCAAAACAGCAGCGTTGGGAGAAATGGAATAGTTCTTATCTCACTCTTTTGTGCATGGTGAGGAAGGCAATAAAATTATTTTTCCCCTAAGCATGTATTTGAAAAGTAAACCATTTTAAAGTTCTCTTTATCTCTCCCCAAAGCGTTTTCACCTCCAGAAGTGTACATGTCTGAGCCATGGCTATAAAATCACATGAATTTATTTTTAAAACGCACTGTGATTTCTAGCCAGATTAATATCACTTTAAAACAGCTGCCTTGGGAAGCTCTATTTCTTACCTATGATCTTCACTTTGTTTAAAACACATCTGAAACTCTTCTGGGATTGCTTTCAGGATGGATTTATAAACTGCACAACAAAATGCATTCTCTGGGTCCAAACTGGGTTTTAGATCCAAACAGTGTTGCCCAGATGGGCCACCTGCATTACTGAAAGAATAAACTCCGAGCTGATTACGAAAAGCAAAGCTCCAAGGAAAAAGGTTTGTCACCCTAGGGGATATCCAAAGAACAAACTTTGGGCTCAGAAAAGTTTCCAGAACTTTTCTTGGCAACGATAACACTGACTGAATCATGAGGAGAACCCAGAAGTAACCACCCTTACTTAGATATCAAAGTTTTAGGTCAGCTTCTTTTAAAATTGGGCCTTTACATTTTATAATTATTTTAAAACATTCTTTTTTCTGTAGCAGGAAATACTGAGAGCATCAGTATTTTTTTTTTAGCTTATAAATTGAACCAGTGATAAAATGATACTAGAATTTGCTTTTGGGCAGATAAACTCTTAGATTAACCAGAGCAGTAGACAATGACAAAGAACATTTTCAATAATAACCTGACTGTTTAGGCACTAGTGTTACATTTTCTATCTAATAAATGAATTTTAGTGGTGGCTTACACCAGTAATCCCCGCACTTTGGGAAGCCAAGGCGGGTGAATCACCTGAGGTCAGGAGTTTGAGACCAGCCACCTGGCCAACATGGTGAAACCCTGTCTTTACTAAAAATACAAAAATTACCTGGGCATGGTGGTGCGTGCCTGTAATGTCAGCTACTTAGGAGGCTGAGGCAGGAGAATCACTTGAACCTGGGAGGCGGAGGTTGTAGTGAACCAAGATCGCACCACTGCACTCCAGCCTGGG
>PVKP010035002.1:0-22674 GCA_004027715.1 Plecturocebus donacophilus | reverse complement strand
TTGTTTCTTCCAGTAAGAACCAAGTTTCTTCCAGGAACTGCATGTGGATGTTCCAGAGTGAATTTGGGTGTATGCTGAAAAGGGAAATATCTGGCTTTAAAACAAAAACCGTGGTGTATAACCGAATGAACTTCACTGTGTACATTCAACTTACAGAGGTAAAACGATGTGTTTAAGCCGCACTTTAGAAACGTTTTCTGTGCAGAATCCCAAAACAGTCATTTTCAGCCAAATCCAGGCTATAGGAAATAGCAGTAAGACTGTGTCTAAAACACAGGAGAAACGTCTCTGTGAAACTCTTCTGCTGTCTGTTGATTCCACTCAGGGAGTCGCATTGATGCTTTGTTTCTGCCAGTAAGAACGACATTTCTTCTAAGAGCTGCATGTGGATGTTCCAGAGTGATTGTGGGTATATGCTGAAAAGGGAAATATCTGGCTTTAGAACCAAAATGGTGCTACCTAAATGAATGAACTTCAGTGTGTACATTCAACTCACAGAGTTAAAACGAAGTGTATAAGCAGCACTTTAGAAACACTTCCTGTGCAGAATGCCAATACCGTCATTTTCAGACAATTCCAGGCCTACAGGAAATAGCAGTAAGGCTGCGTCTAAAACACAGGAGAAACGTCTCCGTGAAACTGCTCTGCTGTCTGTTGGTTTTACTCAGGAAGTTGCATCTATGCTTTGTTTCTGCCAGTAAGAACCACGTTTATTCCAGGAGCTGCATGTGGATGTTCCAGAGTGAATGTGGGTATATGCTGAAAAGGGAAATATCTGGCTTTAAAAGAAAAACCGTGCTGCATAACCGAACGAACTTCACTGTGTACATTCAACTTACAGAGGTAAAACGATGTGTGTAAGCAGCACTTTAGAAATGCTTTCTGTGCAGAATCCCAAAACAGTCATTTTCAGCCAAATCCAGGCCTATAGGAAATAGCAGTAAGACTGTGTCTAAAACACAGGAGAAATGACTCTTTGAAACTGTTCTGCTGTCTGTTGATTCCACTCAGGGAGTCGCATCGATGTTTTGTTTCTGCCAGTAAGGACCACGTTTCTTCTAGGAGCTGCAGGTGGATGTTCCACAGTGAATGTGAGTATATGCTGAAAAGGAAAATAACTGGCTTTAAAACCAAGACGGTGCTACCTAACTGAATGAACTTCACTGTGCACATTCAACTTACAGAGTTAAAACGATTTCTGTAAGCAGCACTTTAGAAACATTTTCTGTGCAGAAACCCAATACAGTCGTTTTCAGCCAAATCCAAGGCTATAGGAAATAGCAGGAAGACTGCGTCTAAAACACAGGAGAAACGTCTCCGTGAAACTGCTCTGCTGTCTGTTGGTTCCACTCAGGAAGTTGCATCTATGCTTTGTTTCTTCCAGTAAGAACCAAGTTTCTTCCAGGAACTGCATGTGGATGTTCCAGAGTGAATGTGGGTATATGCTGAAAAGGAAAATATCTGGCTTTAAAAGAAAAACCGTGCTGCATAACCGAATGAACTTCACTGTGTACATTCACCTTACAGAGGTAAAATGATGTGTGTAAGCAGCACTTTAGAAGTGCTTTCTGTGCAGAATCCCAAAACAGTCATTTTCAGCCAAATCCAGGCCTATAGGAAATAGCAGTAAGACTGTGTCTAAAACACAGGAGAAATGGTTCTTTGAAACTGTTCTGCTGTCTGTTGATTCCATTCAGGGAGTCACATCGATGCTTTGTTTCTGCCAGTAAGAACCACGTTTCTTCTAGGAGTTGCATGTGGATGTTCCAGAGTGAATGTGGGTACATGCTGAAAAGAGAAATATCTGGCTTTAAAACCAAAACGGTGCTACCTAACTGAATGAACTTCACTGTGTACGTTCAACACACAGAGGTAAAATGAAGTGTGTAAGCAGCATTTTAGAAACGCCTTCTTTGCAGAATCCTAAAACAGTCGTTTTCAGACAAATCCAGCCCTATAGGAAATAGCAGCAAGACTGCGTCTAAAACACAGGAGAAACTTCTCTGTGAAACTGCTTTGCTGTCTGTTGTTTCCACTCAGGGAGTTTCATCTATGCTTTGTTTCTTCTAGTAAGAACCACATTTCTTCTAAGATCTGCATGTGGATGTTCCAGAGTGAATGTGGGTATATGATGAAGAAGGAAGTAACTGGCTTTAAAACCAAAACGGTGCTACCTAACTCAATGATCTTCACTTCGCCCATGTAACTTACAGAGATAAAACGATGTGTGTAAGCAGCACTTTCGAAACGCTTTCTGTGCATAATCCCAAAACAGTCGATTTCAGCCAAATCCAGGCCTATAGGTAATAGCAGTAAGACTCCGTCTAAAACACAGGAGAAATGTCTCTGTGAAACTGCTCTGCTGTCTGTTGGTTCCACTCAACAAGTTGCATCTATGCTTTGTTTCTCCAGTAAGAACCACGTTTCTTCCAGGAACCACATGTGAATGTTCCAGAGTGAATGTGGGTACATGCTCAAAAGCGAAATATCTGGCTTTAAAACCAAAACAGTGCTACCTAACTGAATGAACTTCATTCTGTACATTCAACATAAGGAGGTAAAATGAAGTGTGTAAGCAGCACTTTAGAAATGCTTTCTGTGCAGAATCCCAAAACGTCGTTTTCAGCCAAATCCAGGCCAATAGGAAATAGCAGTAAGACTGTGTCTAAAACACAGGAGAAACGTATCTGTGAAACTGCTCTGCTGTCTGTTGGTTCCACTCAGGGTGTTACATCTGTACTTTGTTTCTGCCAGTAAGAACCACGTTTCTTCTAGGAGCTGCATGTGGATGTTCCAGAGTGAATGTGGGGATATGCTGAAAAGGGAAACATCTGGCTTTAAATCCAAAATGGTGCTACCTAACTGAATGAACTTCACTGCATACATTAAACTTATACAGTTGAAATGATGTGTGTAAGCAGTACTTTAGAAACGCTTTCTGTGCAGAATCCCAAAAAAGTTCTTTTCAGCCAAATCCAGGCCTATAGGAAATAGCAGTAAGACTGCGTCTAAAACACAGGTGAAACGTCTCTGTTAAACTGCTCTCCTGTCTTTTGGTTCCACTCAGGGAGTTGCATCTGTGCTTTGTTTCTGCCTGGAAGAATCATGTTTCTTCTAGGAGCTGCATGTGGATGTTCCAGAGTGAATGTGGGTATATGCTGAAAAGGGAAATATATGGCATTAAAACCAAAACGGTGCAACCTAACTGAATGAACTTCACTGTGTACATTCAACTTACAGAGTTAAAACGATGTGTGGATGCAGACTTTAGAAATGCTGTCTTTGCAGAATCCCAAAACAGTCGTTTTCAGCCAAATCCAGGCCCATAAGAAACAGTAGTAAGACTGCTTCTAAAACACAGGAGAAACGTCTCTGTGAAACTGTGCTGCTGTCTGTTGGTTTCACTCAGAGAGTCGCATCTATGCCTTTTTTCTACCCGTAAGAATCACGTTTCTTCTAGGAACTGCATGTGGATGTTCAAGAGTGAATGCAGATATATTCTGAAAAGGGAACTATCTGGCTTTAAAACCAAAATGGTGCTCCCTAACTGAGTGGATTTCACTGTGTACATTCAACTTACAGAAGTAGAATGATGTGTGTAAGCAGCACTTTAGAAACGCTTTCTGTGCAGAATCCCGAAACAGTCGTTTTCAGTCAAATCCAGGCCTAGAGGATATAGCAGTAAGACTGCGTCTAAAACACAGGAGAAACGTCTCTGTGAAACTGCTCTGCTGTCTGTTGGTTCCACTCAGGGAGTTGCATCTATGCTTTGTTTCTGCCAATAAGAACCACGTTTCTTCTAGGAGCTGCATGTGGATGTTCCAGTGTGTATATGCGGATATGCTAAAATGGGAAATATCTGGCTTTAAATCCACAACGGTGCTACCCAACTGAATGAACGTGACTGTGTACATTCAACTTACAGAGTTGAAAGGATGTGTGTAAGCAGTACTTTAGAAACGCTTTCTGTGCAGAATCCCAAAACAGTCGTTTTCAGACAAATCCAGGCCTGGAGGATATAGCAGTAAGACTGCGTCTAAAACACAGGAGAAAGGTCTCTTTGAAACCGCTCTGCTAACTTTTGGTTCCACTCAGGGAGTTGCATCTATCCATTGTTTCTGCGAGTAAGAACCACGTTTCTTCTAGGAGCTGCATGTGGATGTTCCAGAGTGAATGTGGGGATATGCTGAAACGGGAAATATCTGGCTTTAAATCCAAAACGATGCTACCTAACTGAATGAACTTCACTGTGTACATTCAACTTACAGAGTTGAAACGATGTGTGTAAGCAGTGCTTTAGAAAGGCTTTCTGTGCAGAATCCAAAAACAGTCGTTTTCAGCCAAATCCAGGCCTATAGGAAACAGGAGTAAGACTGAGTCTAAAACACAGGAGAAAAGTCTCTGTGAAACTCCTCTGCTGTCTGTCAGTTTCACTCATGGAGTTGCATCTATGCCATGTTTCTGCCGGTAAGAACCACGTTCCTTCTAGGAACTGCATGTGGATATTCCAGAGTGAATGTGGATATATGCTGAAAAGGGAAATATCTGGCTTTAAAACCAAAACGGTGTTACCTGACTGAATAAACTTCACTGTGTACATTCAACTTACAAAGCTGAAAAGATGTGTATAAGCAGCACTTTAGAAACGATTTCTGTGCAGAATCCCAATACGGTCATTTTAAGACATATCCAGGCCTATAGGAAAGAGCAGTAAGACTGCGTCTAAAACACAGGGGAAACGTCTCTGTGAAACTGCTCTTCTCTCTCTTGATTCCACTCAGGGACTTGCATCTATGCTTTGTTTCTGCCAGTAAGTACTACGTTTCTTCTAGGAGCTGCATGTGGATGTTCCAGAGTGAATGTGGGTATATGCTGAAAAGGAAAATATCTGGCTTTAAAACCAAAACGGTGCTACTTAACTGAATGAACTTCACTGTATACATTCAACTTACAGAGTTAAAACGATGTTTTTAAGCAGCCTTTTAGAAATGCTTTCTGTGCAGAATCCCAAAACTGTCATTTTGAGCCAAATCCAGGCCTACAGGAAATAGCAGTAAGACTGGGTCTAAAACACAGGAGAAATGTCTCTGTGAAACTGCTCTGCTGTCTGTTGGTTCCACTCAGGGAGTTGCATCTGTGCTTTGTTTCTGCCAGTAAGAATCACGTTTCTTCTACGAAGTGGATGTGGATGTTCCAGAGTGAATGTGGGTATATGCTGAAAAGGGATATATCTGGCTTTAAAACCAAAAAGGTGCTACTTAACTGAATGAACTTCACTGTGTACATTCAACTTTCAGATGTAAAATGATGTGTGTAAGCAGCACTTTAGAAACTCTTTCTATGCAGAATCCCAAAACAGTCATTTACAGCCAAATCCAGGCCTATAGGAAATAGCAGTAAGCCTGCGTCTAAAACACAGGAGAAACATCTGTGTAAAACTGCAATGCTGTCGGTTGATTCCACTCAGGGTGTTGGATCTATGCTTTGTTTCTGCCAGTAAGAACCAAGTTTCTTCTAGGAGCTGTATGTGGATGTTTCAGAGTGAATGTTGATCCATGTTTAAAAGTGAACTATCTGGCTTTAAAACCAAAACGGTGCTACCTAACTGAATGGATTTCACTGTGTACATTCAACTTACAGAGCTAGAACGATGTGTGTAAGCAGCACTTTAGAAACGCTTTCTGTGCAGAATCCCAAAATAGTCGTTTTCAGCCAAATCCAGGTCTAGAGGAAATAGCAGTAAAACTGCGTCTAAAACACAGGAAAAACGTCTCTGTAAAACTGCTCTGCTGTCTGTTGGTTTATCTCAGGGAGTTGCATCTATGCTTTCTTTCTGCCAGTAAGAACCATGTTTCTACTAGGAGCTTAATGTGTATGTTCCAGAATGTATGTGGGTATATGCTAAAAAGGGAAATATCTGGTTTTAAAACCAAAACAGTGCTACCTAACTGAATAAACTTCACTGTGTACATTCAACTTACAGAGTTAAAACGATGTGTGTAAGCAGCACTTTAGAAACGCTTTCTCTGCAGAATCCCAAAACAGTCATTTTCAGCCAAATCCAGGCCTATAGGAAATAGCAGTAAGACTGTGTCTAAAACACAGGAGAAACGTCTCTCTGAAACTGCTCTGCTGTCTGTTGGTTCCACTCAGAGAGTTGCATCTATGCTTTGTTTCTGCCAGTAAGAACCACGTTTCTTCTAGGAGCTGCATGTGGATGTTCCCGAGTGAATGTGGATATATGATCAAAAGGGAAAATATCCGGCTTTAAATCCAAAACGGTGCTACTTAAATGAAGGAACGTCACTGTGTACATTCAACTTACAGAGTTAAAATTATGTACGTGAGCAGCACTTTAGAAATGCTTACTGTGCAGAATCCCAAAACAATCATTTTCAGCCAAATCCAGGCCTGTAGGAAATAGTAGTAAGACTGCGTCTAAAACACAGGAGAACCGTCTCTGTGAAACTGCTCTGCTGTCTGTTGGTTTCACTCAGGGAGTTGCATCTATGCCTTGTTTCTGCCTGGAAGAATCATGTTTCTTCTAGGAGCTGCATGTGGATGTTCCAGAGTGAATGTGGATATATGCTCAAAAGGGAAAATATCTGGCTTTAAATCCAAAACGGTGCTACCTAACTGAAGGAACGTCACTATGTACATTCAACTTACAGAGTGAAAACGATGTATGTAAGCAGAGCGTTAGAAACGCTTACTGTGCAGACTCCCAAATCAATCATTTTCAGCCAAATCAAGGCCTGTAGGAAATAGTAGTAAGACTGCATCTAAAACACAGGAGAAACGTCTTTGTGAAACTGCTCTGCTGTCTGTTGGTTTCACTCAGGGAGTTCCATCTATGCCTTGTTTCTGCCAGTAAGAAACTCGTTTCTTCTAGGAACTGCATGTGGATGTTCCAGAGTGAATGTGGATATATGCTGAAAAGGGAAATATCTGGCTTTAAAACCAAAATGGTGCTACCTAACAGAATGAACTTCACTGCGTACATTCAACTTACAGAAGTAAAGCGATGTGTGTAAGCAGCACTTTAGAAACGCTTTCTGTGCAGAATCCCAAAATAGTCGTTTTCAGCCAAATCCAGGCCTACAGGAAATAGCAGTAAGCCTGCGTCAAAAACACGGGAGAAATATCTCTGTGAAACCGCTCTGCTGTCTGTTGGTTCCTCTCAGGGAGTTGCATCTATGCTTTGTTTCTGCCAGTAGGAACCACGTTTCTTCTAGGAGCTGCATGTGGATGTTTCAGAGTGAATGTGGGTTCATGCTGAAAAGGGAAATATCTGGTTTAAAACCAAATCGATGCTACCTAACTGAATGAACTTCACTGTGTACATTCAACTTACTGAGGTAAAATGATGGGTGTAAGCAGCACATTAGAAAGGCTTTCTGTGCAGAATCCCAAAACAGTCGTTTTCGGCCAAATTCAGCCCTAAAGGAAATAGCAGTAAGACTGCGTCTAAAATGCAGGAGAAACGTATCTGTGAAACTGCTCTGCCCTCTGTTGGTTCCACTCAGAGAGCTGCATCTATGCTTATTTTGTGACAATAAGAACCACGTTTCTTCTAGGAGCTGTATGTGGATGTTCCAGAGAGAATGTGCATACATGCTGAAAAGGGAAATATCTGGCTTTAAAACCAAAATGGTGCTACCTAACTGAATGAACTTCACTGTGCACATTCAACTTACAGAGATAAAACGATGTGAGTAAGCAGCACTTTCGAAACGCTTTCTGTGCAGCATCCCCAAACAGTGGTTTTCAGCCAAATTCACGCCTATCAGTAAGACTGCATCTAAAACACAGGAGAAATGTCTCTGTGAAACTGCTCTGCTGTCTGTTGGTTCCACTAAGGGAGTTGCATCTATGCTTTGTTTCTGTCAGTAAGAAACACCTTTCTTCTAGGAGCTGCATGTGGATGTCCCAGAGGGAATGTGGATATATGCTCAAAAGGGAAATAACTGGCTTTAAAACCAAAACGGTGCTACTTAACTGAATGAACTTCACTGTGCACATTCAACTTACAGAGTTAAAACGATGTGTGTAAGCAACACTTTAGAAACGCTTTCTGTGCAGAATCCCAATACCGTCGTTTTCAGCCAAATCCAGGCCTATAGGAAATAGCAGCAAGACTGCGTCTAAAACACAGGAGAAACGTCTCTGTGAAACTGCTCTGCTGTCGGTTGGTTCCACTCAGGGAGTTGTATCTATACTTTGTTTCTGCCAGTAAGAACCACGTTTCTTCTAGAAGCTGCATGTGGATGTTCCAGAGTGAATGTGGGTATATACTGAAAAGGGAAATATCTGGCATTAAAACCAAAACGGTGCTACCTAACTAAATGAACTTCACTGTGTACATTCAACTTACAGAGTTAAAATGATATATGTAAGCAGCACTTTAGAGACGCTTTCTGTGCAGAATCCGAAAACAGTCGTTTTCAGCCATATCCCGGCCTATAGGAAATAGCAGTAAGACTGCATCTAAAACACAGGAGAAACATCTCTGTGAAACTGCTCTGCTGTCTGTTGGTTCCACTCAGGGTGTCGCATTTATGCTTGGTTTCTGCCAGTAAGAACCATGTTTCTTCTAGAAGCTGCATGTGCGTTTTCCAAACTGAATGTGGGTACATGCTGAAAAGGAAAATATCTGGTTTTAAAACCAAAACAGTGCTACCTAACTGAATGAACTTCACTGTGTACATTCAACTTACAGAGGTCAAATCATGTTTGTAAGCAGCATTTAGAAACGCTTTCTCTGCAGAATTCCAAAACAGTCGTTTTCAGACAAATCCAGGCCTTTAGGAAATAGCAGTAAGACTGCATCTAAAACACAGGAGAAACGTCTCTGTGAAACTACTCTGCTGTCTCTTGCTTCCACTCAGGGACTTTGATCTATGCTTTGTTTCTGCCAGTAAGAAACACATTTCTTCTAGGAGTTGCATGTGGATGTTCCAGAGTGACTGTGGGTATAGGCTGAAAAGGGAAATAACTGGCTTTAAAACCAAAATGGTGCTACCTAACTGAATGAACTTCACTGTGTACATTCAACTTACAGAATTACAATGATATGTGTAAGCAGCACTTTAGAAAAGGTTTCAGTGCAGAATCCGAATACAGTCGTTTTCAGCCAAATCCAGGCCTGTAGGAAATTGCAGTAAGACTTCGTCTACAACACAGGAGAAAGGTCTCTGTGAAACTGCTCTGCTGTCTGTTGGTTCCACTCAGAAAGTTGCACCTATGCTTTGTTTCTGCCAGTAAGAAGCACGTTTCCTCTAGGAGCTTCATGTGGATGTTCCAGAGTGAATGTGGGTATATGCTGCAAAGGGAAATATCTCCTTTAAAACCAAAACAGTGCTACCTAACTGAATGAACTTCACGGTGTACATTCAACTTATGGAGATAAAACGATGTGTGGAAGCAGCACTTTAGAAACGCTTTCTGTGCAGAATCCCAAAAGCGACATTTTCAGCCAAATCCAGGCCTGTAGGAAATAGCAATAAGACTGCGTCTAAAACACAGGAGAAACGTCTCTGTGAAACTGCTCTGCTGTCGGTTGGTTCCACTCAGGGAGTTGCATCTATGCTTTGTTTCTGCCATTAAGAACCGTGTTTCTTCTAGGAACTGCCTGTGGATATTCCTGAGTGAATTTGGGTATATGCTGAAAAGGGAAATATCTGGCATTAAAACCAAAACGGTGCTACCTAACTGAATGAACTTCACTGTGTACATTCAACTTACAGAGTTAAAACGATATGTAGGCAGCACTTTAGAAACACTTTCTCTGCAGAATCCCAAAACAGTCGTTTTCAGCCAAATCCAGGCCTATAGGAAAACTGCAGTAAGACTGTGTCTAAAACACAGGAGAAATGTCTCTGTGAAACTCCTCTTCTGTCTGTTGGTTCCACTCAGGGAGTCGCATTTATGGTTTCTTTCTGCCAGTAAGAACCACGTTTCTTCTAGGAGCTGCATATGGATGTTCCACGGTGAATGTGGGTGTATTCTGTAAAGGGCAATATCTGGCTGTAACACCAAAACGGTGCTACCTAACTGAATGAACTTCACTGTGTACATTCAAATTACAGAGTTAAAACGGTGTGTGTAAGCAGTACTCTAGAAACAGTTTCTGTGCAGAATCCCAAAACAGTCGTTTTCAGCCAAATCCAGGCCTATAGGAAAACTGCAGTAAGACTGCATCTAAAACACAGGAGAAACGTATCTGTGAAACTGCTCTGCTGTCTGTTGGTTCCACTCAGGGAGTTGCATCTATGCTTTGTTTCTGCCAGTAAGAACCCCGTTTCTTCTAGGAGCTGCATGTGGATGTTCCAGAGAGAATGTGTGTATATGCTTAAAAAGGAAATATCTGGCTTTAAAACCAAAATCGTGGTACTTTACTGAATAAACTTCACTGTGTACATTCAACTTACAGAGTTAAAACGATGTGTGGAAGCAGCACTTTAGAAACGCTTTCTGTGCAGAATCCCAAATCAGTCATTTTCAACCAAATCCAGGCCTATAGAAAATAGCAGTAAGACTGCGTCTAAAACACAGGAGAAATGTCTCTGTGAAACTGCTCTGCTGTCTGTTGGTTCCACTGAGGAATTTGCATCTATGCTTTGTTTCTGCCAGTAAGAACCACATTTCTTCTAGGAGCTGCATGTGGATGTTCCAGTGTGAATGTGGGTATATGCTGATAAGGGAAATATCTGGCTTTAAAACCAAAACAGTGCTACCTAACTGAATGAACTTCACTATGTTAATTCAACTTAGACAGTTACACTGAAGTGTCTATGTGGCAGTTTAGCAACTGTTTCTTTGGAGAATCTAAAAACAGTTATTTCCACACATATTCCCACCTAGAAGAAACAACATTATGAAAGGGTCTGAAACAGAAAAGGAAAGTATGATTCAATCTGCTCTGCTGGGTGCTCATTCAGCTACGAGGGTTGCATCTGTGTTTGTATGCAGCGAGTTACAAACGATTTTGTTCTACGAGCTGCTTTTGGACAATCCTGAATTAATGGGTGTGTATGGTTTTCAGAGAAACATCTCGCTCTAAAAGCAAAACCGAGCGTTCTATCAGAATGAACTTCACTGTGGAAATTCAACGTACAGTGTTACACTGATGAGTGTATACCGCAGTTTAGCAACTCTTTCTGTTGAGCATCTAAAAACAGTCATTCGCAGCCAAATCCCTGCGTAGAAGAAATAGCAGTAGAAATTCATCTGAAACACAGAAGAAACGTATGATTCAAACTGCTCTGCTTTGTTTTCATTCAGATACGAGAGTTGCATCTGTGTTTCTATGCAGTGAGTTACAAACGCTTTTCTTCTATGAGCTGCGTTTGGACATTCCGGAATGAATGGGAGTATATTTTATTCAGAGAAACATCTCTCTCTGAAACCAAAATAGAGCATTCTAACAAAATGAACTTCACTGTGTGAATTCAACTAATAGAGTTACACAGATGTGGGCATGCGGCAGTTTAGCCACTCTTTCTCTGCAGAATCTAAAAACAGTTATTTCCAGCCAAATGCCTGCCTAGAAGGAATAGCAGTAAAAATGGGTCTGAAACAGAGAAGAAATGTATAATTCGAACTGCTCTGTTGTGAGTTCATTCAGCTAGTAGAGTTGCATCTGTGTTTGTATGCAGCGATTTAAAAACCCTTTTCTTCTATGAGCTGTGTTTAGACATTCCTGAATGAATGCGAGTATATGATGTTCAGAGTAATATCTCACTCTAACACCAAAACGGAGGATTCTAACAGAATGAACATTGTGTCAATTCAACTTACAAATTACGCTGAAGTGTCTATGTGACAGTTTAACAACTTTCTTTGGAGAATCTAAAAACAGTTATTTCCACCCAAATTCCCATCTAGAAGAAACAGCAGTATGAATGCGTCTGAAACAGAAAAGAAAACTATGATTCAAACTGCTCTGCTGGGTGTTCATTCAGCTAAGAGGGTTGCATCTGTGTTTGTATGCAGCGAGGTACAAATGCTTTTGTTCTATGAGCTGAGTTTGGACAATCCTGAATGAATGGGAGTGTATAGTTTTCAGAGAAACATCTCGCTCTAAAAGCAAAATGGAGCATTCTAACAGAAAGAACTTCACTGTGTAAATTCAACTTACAGTGTTACACTGATATGTGTATATGGCAGTTTAGCAACTCTTAATGTGGAGAATCTAAAAGCAGTTATTTCCAGCCAAATAGCTGCTTAGAAGTTATAGCAGTTATAATGGGTCTGATACCCAGAAGATACACATGATTCAAACGGCTCTGCTCTGTGTGGTTTCATCTCAGAAAGTTGCATCTGTATTTGTATGCAGCGAGTTACAAATGATTTTCTTCTATGACCTGCGTTTGGACATTCCTGTATGAAAGGGTGTATACGTGTTCAGAAAAACATCTCGGTCTAAAACCAAAAGAGAGCATTTTAACAGAATGAACTTCACTATGTGTATTCAACTTACAGAGATACACTGATGTGTGTATGCGGCAGTTTGGCAACTCTTTCTGTGGAGAATCTAAAAACAGTTATTTCCAGCCAAATGCCCGCCTAGAAGGAATAGCAGTAATAATGGGTCTGAAACACAGAAGAAATGTATAATTCAAACTGCTCTGTTGTGAATTCATTCAGCTAGTAGAGTTACTCGTGTGTTTGTATGCAGCGATTTAGAAATGCTTTTCTTCTATGAGCTGTGTTTAGACATTCTTGAATGAATGGGAGTATATGATCTTCAGAGTAATATCTCGATCTAAAACCAAAACGGAGCATTCTAACAGAATGAACTTCACTGTGTCAATTCAACTTACAAATATACGGTGAAGTGTCTATGTGGCAGTTTAGCAACTCTTTCTTTGGAGAATCGAAAAATAGTTATTTCCACCCAAATTCCCGCCTAGAAGAAACAACATTATGAAAGAGTCTGAAACAGAAAAGAAAAGTATGATTCAAATTGCTCTGCTGGGTGTTCATTCAGCTAAGAGGGTTGCATCTGTGTTTGTATGCAGCGAGTTACAAACACTTTTGTTCTATGAGCTGCGTTTGGACATTCCTGAATGAATGAGAGTGTATGGTTTTCATAGAAACATCTCACTCTAAAAGCAAAATGGAAAGTTCTAACAAAACGAACTTCACTGTGTGAATTCACCTTACAGTGTTACACTGATGTGTGTATACAACAGTTTAGCAACTCTTAATGTGGAGAATCTAAAAGCAGTTACTTCCAGCCAAATCCCCACTTAGAAGAAATAGCAGTAATAATGGGTCTGATACCCAGAAGATACACATGATTCAAATGGCTCTGCTGTGTGTGGTTTCACCTCAGAAAGTTGCATCTGTATTTATATGCAGCGAGTTACAAATGGTTTTCTTTTATGAGTTGCATTTGGGCATTCCTGAATGAATGGGTGTATATGGCATTTAGAGAAGCATTTCACTCTAAATCCAAAAAGGAGAGTTCTACCAGAGTGAACTTAACTATGTGAATTCAACTGAAAGAGTTACACTGTTGTGTGTATGCGGCAGTTTAGCACACCTTTCTTTAGAGAATCTAAAAAGAGTTATTTTCAGGCAAATCATCTCATAGAGGAAATAGCAGTAGGAATGCATCTGAAACACAGGAGGAATATATGATTCAAACTGCTCGGCTGGGCATTCATTCAGCTAAGAGAGTTGCATCTGTGTTTGTATGCAGCAAGTTACAAACGATTTTAGTCTACGAGCTGCATTTGGACAATCCTGAATGAATGGGAGTGTATGGTTTTCAGAGAAACATCTCACTCTAAAACCAAAATGGAGCGTTCTAACAGAATGAACTTCACTGTGGAAATTCAACTGACAGTGTTACACTGATGTGTGTATACTGCAGTTTAGCAACTCTTTCTGTTGAGAATCTGAAAACAGTTATTCGCAGCCAAATCCCTGCCTAGAAGAAATAGCAGTAGGAATGTGTTTGAAACAAAAAAGAAACGTATGTTTCAGACTGCTCTGCTTTGTTTTCATTCAGATAAGAGAGTTGCATCTGTGTTGCTATGCAGTGAGTTACAAACGCTTTTCTTCTATGAGCTGCGTTTGGACATTCCGGATTGAATGGGAGTATATTTTATTCAGGGAAACATCTCGCTCTAAAACCAAAACAGTTCATTCTAACAAAATGAACTTCACTGTGTGAATTCAACTTATAGAGTTACACAGACGTGTGCATGGGGCAGTTTGGCAACTCTTTCTGTGGAGAATCTAAAAACAGTTATTTCCAGCCAAATGCCCCCCTAGAAGGAATAGCAGTAAGAATGGGTCTGAAACACAGAAGAAATGTATAATTCAAACTGCTCTGTTGTGAATTCATTCCGCTAGTAGAGTTGCATCTGTGTTTGTATGCAGCGATTTAAAAACCCTTTTCTTCTATGAGCCGTGTTTAGACATTCCTGAATTAATGGGAACATATGGTGTTTAGAGTAATAACTCGCTCTAAAACCAAAACGGAGATTTCTAACAGAATGAACTTCATTGTGTCAATTCAAATTATAAAGTTATGCTGAAGTGTCTATGCAGCAGTTTAGCAACTGTTTCTTTGGAGAAACTAAAAACAGTTATTTCCACCCATATTCCCACCTAGAAGAAACAGCATTATGAATGGATCTGAAACAGTAAAGAAAAGTATGATTCAAACTGCTCTGCTGGGTGTTCATTCAGCTAAGAGGGTTGCATCTGTGTTTGCATTCAGCGAGTTACAAATGTTTTTGTTCTATGAGCTGCGTTTGGACAATCCTGAATGAATGGGAGTGTATGGTTTTCAGAGAAACATCTCGCTCTAAAAGCAAAATGGAGCGTTCTAACGGAACGAACGTCACTGTGTGAAATCAACTTACAGTGTTACACTGATGTGTGTATACAGCAGTTTAGCAACTCTTAATGTGGAGAATCTAAATACAGTTATATCCAGCCAAATTTCAGCCTAGAAGAAACAGCAGTAAAAATGCATCTGAAACACAGAAGAAATATATGAATCAAACAGCTGTGCTGTGAGGTCGTTCAGCTAAGAGGGTTACATCTGTGTTTGTATACAGCGGGTTAAAAACGTTTTTCTTCTATGAGCTGCATTTGGCCATTCCTCAATGAATGGGAGTATATGGTGTTCAGAGAAACATCTCGGTCAAAAACCAAAACAAAGCATTCTAACAGAATGAACTTCACTGTGTGAATTCAACTGACAGAGATACACTGATGTGTGTATGCAGCAGTTTAGCAACTCTTTCGTTAGCGAATCTAAAACAGTTAATTCCAGGCAAATCCCCTCATAGAGGAAATAGCAGTAAGAATGCGTCTGAAACACAGGGGGAATATATGATTCAAACTGCTCGGCTGGGTGTTCGTTCAACTAAGAGAGTTGCATCTGTGTTTGTATGCAGCGAGTTACAAACGAGTTTGTTCTAAGAGCTGTGTTCGGACAATCCTGAATGAATGGGAGTGTACGGTTTTCAGAGAAACATCTTGCTCTAAAACCAAAACAGAGCGTTCTAACAGAATGAACTTCACTGTGGGAATTCAACTTACAGTGTTACACTGATGTGTGCATGGGGCAGTTTAGCAACTCTTTCTGTGTAGAATCTAAAAACAGTTATTACCAGTCAAATGCCTGCCTAGAAGGAATAGCAGTAAAAATGGGTCTGAAACACAGAAGAAATGTATAATTCAAATTGCTCTGTTGAGATTTCATTCAGCTGGTAGAGTTACATCTGTGTTTGTATGCAGCAATTTAAAAACGCTTTTCTTCTATGAGCTGTGTTTAGACATTCCTGAATTAATGGAAGTATATGGTGTTCACAGGAATATCTCACTTTAAAACCAAAACGCAGTGTTCTAACAGAATAAAATTCACTGTGTCAATTCAGCTTACAAAGTTACGCTGAAGTGTCTATGCGGCAGTTTAGCAACTCTTTCTTTGGAGAATCTAAAAACGGTTATTTCCACCGAAATTCCCGCCTAGAAGAAACAGCAGTATGAATGGGTCTGAAACAGAAAAGAAAAGCATGATTCAAACGGCTCTGCTGGGTGTTCATTCACCTAAGAGGGTTGCATCGGTGTTTGTATGCAGCGAGTTACAAACGCTTTTGTTCTATAAGCTGCGTTTGGACAATCCTGAATGAATGGGAGTGTATGGTTTTCAGAGAAACTTCTTGCTCTAAAAGCAAAACGGAGCCTTCTAACACAATGAACTTCCCTGGGTGAATTCAACTTACAGTGTTACACTGATGTGTGTATATGGCAGTTTAGCAACTCTTAATGTGAAGAACCTAAAAACAGTTATATCCAGGCAAATTTCAGCCTAGAAGAAACAGCGGTAAGAATGCATCTGAAATGCAGAAGAAATATATGATTCACACAGCTCTGCTGTGAGGTCGTTCAGCGAAGAGTGTTACATTTGTGTTCATATGCAGCGAGTTAAAAACCCTTTTCTTCTATGAGCAGCGTTTGGCCATTCCTGAATGAATGGTAGTAAAGGGTGTTCAGAGAAGCATCTCGCTCTAAAACCAAAATGGAGAGTTCTACCAGAATGAACTTCACTGTGTAAATTCAACTTATAGAGTTAGACAGATGTGTGCATGTGACAGTTTAGCAACTCTTTCTGTGGAGAATCTAAAAAGAGTTATTTCCAGCCAAATGCCCGCCTAGAAAGAATAGCAGTAAGAATGGGTCTGAAACACAGAAGAAATGTATAATTCAAACTGCTCTGTTGTGAATTCATTCAGTGAGTAGAGTTGCATCTGTGTTTGTATGCAGTGATTTGAAAACGCTTTTCTGCTATGAGCTGTGTTTAGACATTCGTGAATGAATGGGAGTATATGGTGTTCAGAGTAATATCTCACTCTAAAACCTAAACGGAGCATTTTAACAGAATAAACTTCACTGTGTCAAATCAACTTACAATGTTATGCTGAAATGTCTATGCAGCAGTTTATCAACCCTTTTTTGGAGAATCTAAAAACAGCTATTTCCACCGAAATTCCCGCCTAGAAGAAACAGCAGTATGAATTGGTCTGAAACAGAAAAGAAAAGTATGATTCAAACTGCTCTGCTGGGTGCTCATTCAGCTAAGAGGGTTGCATCTGTGTTTGTATGCAGCGAGTTACAAACGCTTTTGTTCTACAAGCTGCGTATGGACAATCCTGAATGAATGTGAGTGTATGGTTTTCAGAGAAACATCTCGCTCTAAAACCAAAATGGAGCGTTCTACCAGAATGAACTTCACTGTGTGGATTCAACTTATAGAGGTAGATAGATGTATGCATGCGACAGTTTAACAACTCTTTCTGTGGAGAATCTAAAAACAGTTATTTCCAGCCAAATCATTTCTTAGGAGAAATAGCAGTAATAATGGGTCTGAAATCCAGAAGATACAAATGATTCAAACGGCTCTGCTGTTTGTGGTTTCACCTCAGAAAGTTGCATCTGTGTTTGTATGCAGTGAGTTACAAACGCTTTTCTTCTATGAGCTGTGTTTGGACATTCCTGAATGAATGACTGTTTATGGTGTTCAGAGAAGCATCTCACTCTAAAACCAAAATGGAGTGTTCTACCAGAATGAACTTCACAGTGTGAATTCAACTGACAGAGATACACTGATGGGTGTATGTGGCAGTTTAGCAACTCTTTTGTTAGAGAATCTAAAACCAGTTATTTCCAGGCAAATCCCCTCATAGAGGAAATAGCAGTAAGAATGCGTCTGAAACAGAGGAGACATATATGATTCAAACTGCTCAGCTGGGTGTTCCTTCAGCTAAGAGAGTTGTATCTGTGTTTGTATGCAGTGAGTTACAAACGATTTTGTTCTACGAGCTGCATTTGGACAATCCTGAATGAATGGGAGAGTTCTAATAGAATGAACTTCACTGTGGAAATTCATCTTGCAGTGTTACACTGATGTGTGTACACCACAGTTTAGCAACTCTTTCTGTTGAGAATCTAAAAACAGTTATTCGCAGCCAAATCCCCGCCTAGAAGAAATAGCAGTAGGAATGCGTCTGAAACACAGATGAAACATATGATTCAAAGCGCTCTGCTTTGTTTTCATTCAGATAAGAGAGTTGCATCTGTGTTTCTCTGCAGTGAGTTACAAATGCTTTTCTTCTATGAGCTGCGTTTGGGCATTCCTGAATGAATGGGATTATATGGTGTTCAGAGAAACATCTCGCTCTGAAACCGAAGGAGAGCCTTCTAACGGAATGAACTTCACTGTGTGAATTCAACTTACAGTGTTACACTGATGTGTGTATACGGCAGTTTAGCAACTATTAATGTGGAGAATCTAAAAACAGTTATATCCAGCCAAATTGCAGCCTAGAAGAAACAGCAGTAAGAATGCATCTGAAACATAGAAGAAATATATGATATAAACAGCTCCATTGTGAGGTCGTTCAGCTAAGAGGGTTACATCTGTGTTTGTATGCAGCAAGTTAAAAACGCTTTTCTTCTATGAGCAGTGTTTGGCCATTCCTGAATGAATGGGAGTATATGGTGTTCAGAGAAACATCTCAGTTTAAAACCAAAATGAAACTTTCTAACAGAATGAACTTCACTGTGTGAATTCAACTTACAGAGATACACTGATGTGTGTATGCGGCAGTTTAGCAACTCTTTCTGTGGAGAATCTAAAAAGAGTTATTTCCAGCCAACTCCCCACCTGGAAGAAATAGCAGTAAGAATGCATCTGAAACACAGAAGAAACATTTAATTCAAACTGCTCTGCTATGTTTTTGTTCAGCTAAGAGAGTTGAATCTGTGATTGTATGCAGCGAGTTACAAGTGCTTTTCTTCTATGAACTGCGTTTGGACATTCCTGAATGAATGGGAGTATATGGTGTTCAGAGCAACATCTCGCTCTAAAACCAAAAGGGTGCATTCTCCCAGAATAAACTTCACTGTGTTAATTCAACTTACTGAGTTACACTGCTGGCTGTATGCCTCCGTTTTGCAACACTTTCTGTGGAGAATCTAAAAACAGTTATTTCCAGCCAAACACCTCCTAGAAGAAATAGCAGTAAAAATGCGTCTGAACCACAGAAGAAAGGCAGTATTCAAACAGCTCTGCTGTGTGTTCCTTCAGCTAAGAGAGTTGCATCTGTGTTTTTATGCAGCGAGTTACAAACGCTTTTCTTCTATGAGCTGTGTTTGGACATTCCTGAATGAATGGTACTATATGGTGTTCGGAGAAACATCTCATTATAAAATCAAAATAAAGCATTCTAACAGAATGAACTTCACTGTGGCAATTTAATTTACATTGTTGCACTGATGTGTTTATGCGGCTGTTTAGTAACTCTTTCTGTGGAGAATCTAAAAAGAGTTATTTCCAGCAAAATCCCCGCCTGGAAGAAATAGCAGTAAGAATGCATCTGAAACACAGAAGAAACATTTAATTCGAACTGCTCTGCTATGTTTTCGTTCAGCTAAGAGAGGTGCATCTGGGTTTGTATGCAGCGAGTCACAAGTGCTTTTCTTCTATGAGCTGCGTTTTGACATGCCTGAATGAATGGGAGTATACAGTGTTCAGAGAAACATCTCACTCTAAAACCAAAATGGTTCATTCTAACAGAATGAACTTCACTGTGTGAATTCAATATACAAACTTACACTTATGTGTTTATGCAGGATTTAGCAAATCTTTCTGTGGAAAATCTACGAACAGTTATTTCCAGCCAAATCCCTGTCTAGGAGAAATAGCAGTATGAATGTGTCTGAAACATAGAAGAAACGTATGATTCATAGTGCTCTGCTGTGTGTTCATTCTGCTAAGAGTGTAGCATCTGTTTTTGTGTGCAGCGAGTTACAAACTCTTTTCTTCTATTTGCTGTGTTTGGACATTCCTGAATGAATGGGAGTATATGGTGTTCAGAGAAACATCTCACTCTAAAACCAAAATGTAGCATTCTAACAGAACAAACTTCACTGTGTGAATTCAACATACAGAGTTACACTGAGGTGTGTATGTGGCAGTTTAGCATCTGTTTCTGTGGAGAATCTAAAAACCGTTATTTCCAGCCAAATCCCCGCCTGGAAGAAATAGCAGTATGAATGCATCAGAAACACAGAAGAAACGTATGATTCAAATGGCTCTGAGGTGTGTTCTTTCAGGTAAGAATGTTATATCTGTGTTTGTATGCAGTGAGTTACAAAAGTTTTGTTCTGTGAGTTGCGTTTGGACATTCCTGAATGAATGGGAGTATAAGGTGTTCAGAGAAACATCTCGCTATAAAACCAAAACGGAACGTTCTAACAGAATGAACTTCACTGTGTGAATTCAGCTTACAGAGTTACACTGATGTCTGTATACCCCAGTTTTGCAACTCTTTCTGTGGAGAATCTAAAAACAGTTATTTCCAGCCAAATCCCCTCCTAGAAGAAATGGCAGTAAAAATGCACTTGCTGGGGTATGTTGGGGGGAAATAGGGGAGGGACAGTGGTGGGGGAGGGACAGTGGGGCGTGGGGAGTTGTGGGGAGATAGCATGGGGAGAAATGCCAGGTATAGGTGAAGGGGAGGAAGGCTACAAATTACACTGCCACGTGTGTACCTATGCAACAATATTGTGTGTTCTTCACATGTACCCCCAAACCTAAAATGCAATAAAAAAAAAAAAGAAACACAGAAGAAACGTATTATTATAACTGCTCTGCTTTGTGGTCGTTTAGCTAAGAGAGTTGCATCTGGGTTTGTATGCAGCGAGTTACAAACACTTTTCTTCTATCAGCTGCGTTCGGCCATTTCTGAATGAATGGTAGTATATGCTGTTCGGAGAAACATCTCATTCTAAAACCAAAATGGAGTGTTCTAACAGAATGACCTCCACTGAGTGAAATCAACTTATTGTGTTACACTGATACATGTATGTGGCAGTTTAGCAACTGTTTCTGTGGAGGATCTAAAAAGGGTTATTTCCAGCCAAATCCCCACCTGGAAGAAACAGCAGTAAGAATGCGTCTGAAACACAGAAAAAACATTTAATTCAAACTGCTCTGCTGTGTTTTCGTTCAGCTAAGAGAGTTGCATCTGTCTCTGTATGCAGCGAGTTACAAGTGCTTTTTTCTATGAGCTGCATTTGGACATTCCTGAATGTGTGGGATTATATGGTGTTCAGAGAAACATCTCGCTCTAAAACCAAAGTGGAGCGTTCTAACAGAATGAACTTCACTGTGTGAATTCAACATACAGAGTTACACTGATGTTTGTAGGTGGCAATTTAGCATCTCTTTCTGTGGAGAATCTAAAAACAGTTATATCCAACCAAATCCCTGCCTAGGAGAAATAGCAGTATGAATGCATCAGAAACACAGAAGAAACGTATGATTCAAACGGCTCTGAGGTGTGTTCGTTCAAGTAAGAATGTTACCTCTGTGTTTGTATGCAGTGAGTTACAAACACTTTTCTTCTATTAGCTGTGTTTGGACATTCCTAAATGAATGGTAGTATATGGTGTTCGGAGATTCATCTCATTCTAAAATCAAAATAAAGCTTTCTAACAGAATGAACTCCACTGTGTGAATTCACCTTCAGAGTTATACTGAGGTGTGTATGCGGCAGTTTAGCAACTCTTTTTGTGGACAATCTAAAAATAATTATTTCCAGCCAAATCTCCATCTAGAAGAAGTGGCAGTACGAATGCGTCAGAAACTTAGAAGAATCATATGATTCAAACTGCTCTACAGTGTGTTCGTTCAGCTAAGAGGGTTGCATCTGTGTTTGTATGCAGCAAGTTTCAAACGCTTTTCTTCTATGAGCTGCATTTGGATGTTCCTGAATGAATGGGAGTATATGGCATTCAGAGAAACATCTCACTCTAAAACCAAAATGGAGCGTTCTGACAGAATGAACTTCACTGTGTGAATTCAACTTAAAGAGTTACACTGATGTGTTTATGCGGCAGTTTAGCAACTGTTTCTGTGGAGAATCTAAAAACAGCTATTTCCAGCCAAATCCATGCCTAGAAGAAATAGCAGTAAGAATGCGTCTGAAACACAGAAGAAACGTATGATTCAAACTGCTCTGTTGTGTTTTCCTTCAGCTAAGAGAGTTGCATCTGTGTTCGTATGCTGTGAGTTACAAGCACTTTTCTCCTATGACCTGCGTTTTGACATTCCTGAATGAATGGAAGTACATGGTGCTCAGAGAAACATCTCACTCTAAAACCAAAATGGAGCATTTTAAGAGGATGAACTTCACTGTGTGAATTCAACTTACAGACTACAATGACGTATTTATGCGGCAGTTTATCAACTCTTTCTGTGGAAAACCTAAAAACAGTTATTTCAAGCCAAATATCCTCTTAGAAGAAATAGCAGTAAGAATGCATCTGAAACACAGAAGAAATGTAGTATTTAACCTACTCTTGTGTGGGTTCATTCAGTTAACAGAGTTGCATACGTGTTTGTATGTAAGAAGTTACAAACGCTTTTCTTCTATGAGCTGCGTTTGAACATTCCTGAATGAATGGGAGAATATGGTTTTCAGAGAAACATCTCGTTCTAAAACGAAAATGGAGCTTTTTAACAGAATGAACTTCACTGTGTTAATTCAACTTACAGAATTACACTGATCTGTGTATGTGGCAGTTTAGCAACTCTTTCTCTAGAGCATCTAAAAACAGTTATTTCCAGCCAAATCCATG
>PVKP010035001.1:0-23710 GCA_004027715.1 Plecturocebus donacophilus | reverse complement strand
ATAGAATATGGATTAGGGAGATGTGGCCCCAATTCACACAGCTGGGGATCACATCAGGGACAGTGGCCAGGCAGGGAAAGGAAGTGTGGAAGGCTCTGGGGGACCAGGGATGACCTCTGGAGGAGGGGCCGTGAGAGCCAAGGCTGTAGGACGTTTTTTTAACAAGACTCATGGAGTCCTTAGGACACGCTGGCACGGTTCCTAAGACGCCCCTGTGAGGTTCGTGCCACCCCACCCCCACCTCCAGATGAGGCCCAGGTCCCAGGGGCTGGCGCAGCAGGGTGGGCGGCCTCAGACCCTGGATGCCATGGCGGCTCAGAGCATGGTCCACCGTGTGCTTACGGGAGGAGCGGCTGGGCCCCGGGAGCAGACGGGGGTGGGTGTGAGGACCGGGCTCTTCTTGGGCTGAGCGAGGCCCTCCGTGTCACCCTGCACACGCGGTGGCTCCTGCAGGGTCTCAGGCCGGCCGTCCCCCCTGGCAGGTGGATGGGGACATCCCGCCCCGGGTGAAGAAGGACGCTCATGAGCTCATCCTGGACTTCATCCGCTCGAGGCCTCCGCTGAAGCAGGTGCCCCTCTGCGCCTCCTCCCGGGGGTCTTCCGGCCTCTTCCTCCTCAGGGGCAGCCTGGGGCCTGGCGCTGTCCTGTGGCCAACCCAGGAGGTGTCCCAGCGCGTCCGCGTCACGGGTGAGGCGGGCTGGCTTCCTCCCGGGGCCTTCTTTCTGGGAAGGGGCCATGTGAACCGCGCCCGTCCCCCCAGGGGAGCCCCACACCCTCCGGGTGGAC
Source organism: Plecturocebus donacophilus (assembly GCA_004027715.1). Classification (NCBI taxonomy): domain Eukaryota; kingdom Metazoa; phylum Chordata; class Mammalia; order Primates; family Pitheciidae; genus Plecturocebus; species Plecturocebus donacophilus. The sequence goes on along the minus strand of PVKP010035001.1, from coordinate 22,924 downwards.
CTGTCCGGCTCTTCCAACTCCATGGTGGGCCCACGTCATGGCGCGCTTCCCCACCCAGGTCTCCGAGAGGCGGCTGCGCCCATTGCCACAGAAGCAGAGGTCCCTGCACGAGAAGATCCTGGAGGAGATCAAGCAGGAGCGGAGGCTGCGCCCGGTGCGGGGCGAGGGCTGGGCTGCCCGCGGTGAGCGAGGGGACCGCGGAGAAGAGAGACCCCATGCCCTGGTCAGGTTGCAAATTGGAAGGTGGCATTGTCCCCAAAAGCTTCTGAGTACATGGAAGACACAGAACATCTTAATTTTGGAGGCACACAGGCTTTTGAAACTCAGAATACGTTGGGATAAAAAAATAAAACTGGCCAGACGAAGTGGCTCACGCCTGTAATCCCAGCACTTTGGGAGGCTGAGGAGGGTGGATTATTTGAGGTCAGGAGTTCGAGACCAGCCTGGTCAACGTGGTGAAACCCAGTCTCTACCAAAAATACAAAAAATTAGCTGGGTGTGGTGGCGGGTGCCTGTGATCCCAGCCACCTGGGAGGCTGAGGCAGAACTGCTTGAACCCGGGGGCAGAAGTTACAGTGAGCCAAAACCGTGCCGCTGCACTCTAGCCCGGGCAACGGAGAGAGACTCCATTTCAAAAAATGAAATCAAAAAAGTTAAAATAATATATATGTGTGTGTATTTGAGATGGAGTCTTGCTCCGCAGGGTTTGGCTCTCTGCCCTGCATTCTCAACGCCTGCTCTGGAGACTCCAAGTCCACCTCCTGCATCAACCTGTCGGTCACAGACGCTGGGGGTAGCGCCCCGCGCCCGAGGCCCCGTGTGCTGCTCAAGGCACCCACCTTGGCGGAGATGGAAGAGATGAACACGTCTGAGGTCAGTCGTGGAGGTTCCTGATGGGAGACCAGGAATGGAGGGTGGGGGCTGAGGGAGCGAGGAGGGCTCAGCTAAGTGGGGGCGGCAGCGAGTGTGGGGTCCCCTGCCCGGGCCCTCCTTTGAAACTATGTCCTGTTGTGGCATTGCTGCCTCTTTCCGCCCCAGGAGGGGAGGTGGGCTCGGGGACCCTGCCATTTGGGCTGCTCACAAGGTGACTGGGAGAGTCCCCGGGCTGCGTCTTCCCACCGCGATGGAGGGCTGGCAGGGGACGTGCGTCGTCTCAGGGCCAGGAAGCTGAGTGCCCCTCGAGTTGATGTGGAAAGCTGGTCCCAGGGAGCCTCCCCGCCCACCCTGGCTGCCCCGTGAAAGGGGTGGCCCTCTCCTCCCAGGAGGCCTGGTGCCGGCTGTGTGGAGGGCCATCCCGGAGAGCTTGGCCTGCAGCTGACACTAGGCACCAGACCTGTGCCTTTCCAGGACTTTCCGGAAGGCCTCGGGGAAGGGCTTGGTTATGAAGCTGCTTGTCATGAACTGTCCAGAGAAGGGCAGGCTGGGAAGTAGGTGGAGGCCATCCCCCATCGCAGCAGACCCAGCGGCACCCGTGGGTCCTTTGCCTCAGTCCGGGCACGGGCAGAAGGCACTGGCGGACGCTGAGGGCAGGGCCGCGTCTGCTGTGTCCGCAGGAAGAAGAGTCTCCATGCGGGGAGGTCACGCTGAAACGGGACCGCTCCTTCTCAGAGCATGACCTGGCCCAGCTCCGAAGTGAGGTGGCCTCGGGCCTGCAGCCAGCCATGCTGCCCGAAGGAGGGACGGAGCCCCCACGGCCCCGAGCAGGCAGCGCGCATGCGTGGAGTCCCAGCTCCCAAGACCAGGGCAAGTATTGCCTCCCACCCCCGCAGCCCTCCGGCCCCACCGCGATCCCTCCTGCGGGCACCTGCGTCTCCACCTCAGCCCACGTCTTCCTGAGCAGGCAGCCCCCAGGGACCCAGGGAGCTCTGCGCGCAAGAGGGCCCCACCCCAGGCCCCCAGGCTGCAGTGTACCCTCCCGGGTGCAAGCAGTTCTTCTGCCTCAGCCTCCCAAGTAGCTGAGACTACAGGCCTGCGCCACCGTGCCTGGCTGATTTTTTGTATTTTCAGTAGAGACGGGGTTTCACCATATTAGCCAGACTGGTCTCAAACCCCTGACCTCGCGATCTGCCCGTCCTCGGCCTCCTAAAGTGCTGGGATTATAGGCGTGAGCCACTGCGCTTGGCCGTAAAAAGTACTTTTTAGTATTTAAAAAGAATTCCCATGATTCTGTTACCTACACATAATTATTATTAACATATCGGGCTATAGGAAGAGGGCTGACTACATGATAGATCCTTGCGGTCCTCTGAGAAGGGAGGGGCGTGTCCCTAGGAAGCCGGGACCCGACCTCCGTGCTACCGTGGTCCCTTCAGCTGCTCTGCACGCTGCTGAGCACAGACCATTCCCGCTGGCTGCAGCCTTGCAGAGAGCCCTCACCCCTCGGGGTCTGGTCCCCCCACCCTGCATCCCAGCAGACATGGCCAGGCCTGCCTTTGAGGCCAGAGGCTTGGGACAATCCCGTTCGGGGGTTACGGCTCCCTTCCCGACCCCGGAGCTGCGCCTCACCTCTTGGGGCTGGTGGGGGAGGGAGGCCAGCCGCAGCTGCAGGTTGGTGTGGACTGTGGGAGGAGGGTCCTGCGCCCGCGGCGGTGGTCCCCCTTAACTGGGGCCGGGTACTCCCCACGCCGGCGCGGAGCGCTCAGACACGGGGACCCTTCGTGGGTCCACGGTGCCACACGGGCCCCAGCAAAGGTCCCAGCATGGAAGCCACACTCCTCAGGCTTTTTCTTTCTGAGGCAGCCTCGCTCAGCTTCCCGGGTTGGGCGCAGAGGCGCCATTGTCGCTCACTGCAGCCTTGACCTCCGGGGCTCAAGCAGTCCTCCTGCTCAGCCTCTCCAGTAGCGAGCATTCTCGGCATGCTCCGCAATGCCTGGCTTTTGTATTTTCCTGTAGAGATGGGGTCTCCCCACGTTGCCAGGAGCGGGCTCAAGCGATCCGCCCTCCGAGGCCCTCTACGTGCTGGGACTGCCCCGGGGCTGCCGCGCAGCCGCTTCTCCACCTGGCCTTTTGCTTGGTTGCCCCTGGAGCCCCCGACATCTCCATCAGCCCCTTGGCACGGCCCTCCCTACCCCAGCGCCTGCCACGCGGTCCTGACGGGGCCTCTGTGTCCCCAGGTACCTGTCCCGCCAACGTCTCTGACCCCAGCCACCCCCTACTCGGCAACCAGGGCTCCACGGGGGACAGACCCGAGGCCTCCATGACACCCGATGCCAAACACCTGTGGCTGGTGAGTGAGGCTCGACCGTCGTCCGGGGCGGCCTGAGGGGGTCTTTGGGCCCACCTTCCCGCCGCGAAGCCGGTCGCCAGCCGTGTTCAGCGCGGAGGCCGACTGGGGCGTGGTCTGGGCAATGGGGGGCTCGGGGCTGTGAGCGCCAGTCTGAACGCCAGTTTCGGGGGCGTGTTCTGAGCACTCGGGGAGGCGTGGTCAGAGGGCGTGGCCTAGACGTCGCCTGGCGCACCAGGGGTGGAGCTGCTGGAGCAGTGGTCTCTGCTGCCGCCTGCTGGGGCCCAACTGCACTGCAGACCCGGGGCCACCTTGCGAGGGAAGTCTGCTTGAAGGGTTCAGCGTGGGGTTGGGGTAGACCGCAGACCCACACACCCCGTGCCCGGCGGTCAGTGTGGCGGGGGGTTCGCTGGGTGCAGACCTTGACTCTGGCCCGAGGCTGCCACGTGCTGCTCAGCCCCTCTGCCCTCGGTCTCATTTCGTGGCCCTGAGTCTGGTGTGTGATTTAATGAAATGAGATAACGGCGCGTGGCCAGTGGGCCATGGTGGCAGCGTGCAGGCGTTGGAGGGACGTGAACGGTGTGGTCGCTGTCATTGTTTGAGGTTTTATCAGGAGGCTCAGATGAGAACAGATGTTAAGATGCTTTGTGAAGTACAAGCCTTGTACAAATACAGGGCGCTGTGACCATCCTCCACACCGTGCTTGCCCACAGGATTGGTTATATGTTGCTGCATCAAAGGTTACCTCGCAGTAGAGCGTCTTAAAACAAACATGAATTATCTCACACGGTTTCTGAGGCTTGGGAATCCGGGAATGTCTCAGCGCTGTGGCTGTGGCTCAGGGTCTTCTGTGAGGCTGCAGTGAGGAGGGCCGTGCGGCCTGCAGTCTCAGCTAAAGTGCAGATGGCGCTGGAGGAGCCGCTTGAAGTGTGGGCTTCACCCCGCTATGAGCAGGAGGCCTGAGTCCACTGCTGCGTAGGCCTCTCTCGGGGTGCTTCGGTACCCCACAGCATGGCGGCTGGTGTCCCCCAGAGTAAGTGGTTCAAGAGTGAGCACAGTGAAAGCCACTGTTAGTGACCAAGTCCAGAAGCACCCATCGTCCCAGCTCACTGGGAGTGAGTCTAAGCCCAGCCTCCTTTTCTCAAGGGGAGGAAGGGAGTTGATACCCACTTCTTTCTCAAGGAATCAGAGGACACAGTTAGGATGACTGCAGGTCACATGAGTGGCTCATTAGCTCTGAGGCCTCAGAAGTGCTTTCTGAAGGGGGTATGGAGCATCACAGAACCCGTGGCCTTCCATCTGTGCCAGGCTAACATCCTCACCTGGGGAGCAGGCTGCTGTTCTCTGCACCTAACGTGAGGTCTCCTGGCCACAGATGTTGTCAGTGTGGCGTCTGTGACATTTGAGGGGAATTGTTCAGAGGGAAACAATGCCATCAGGCCAACGCCCAAAGCCCTGGGCGCCTCAGGTCAGAGTGGGGACGACTGCAAGGGTCCCGGCATGTGTTCACAGCTCTAGACAGGATAACCCACTGCAAATCCAAAACAGAAAACGTGGTCCATCTCCATCTCTGTGGCATCTTCGTAGGTGGTACCCACCTACCTTGGCAGTCATGGCTGTTGGCATTGTGTCTGAGGGCTTTTGGCATATCATCTCAGTGGAGCTGAAATACAGCCTTATTTCACAGAAAACATAGGCTTAGAGAGATCAGCTATCAAGTTCTGTGCTAAGCACTGGGAGGCAAGCTCGGTATAACGTGTCCCCAGGAATCGGTGGTCAGGACACGGAGGGGGGTGCCGAGTGCAGATGGCCAGAGCAACGTGAGCCTCGGGAATGAGGCGGCCTGTGGGAGGGTCCTGGGCCTCCTGCTCAGGGAGGGAAGATTTGAGAGGGACTGTGATTGGTCTGGGTCAGCCGTGGTGTGTTTGGAGGCACGGCACCTTGAACAAACGCTGAGGGGGTATGTGGCGCGTCGCAGTGAGGGCTGGGCTGGCTGGGAGGGCCCGCTGGTCATGGGAGGCCTGGCCTGTAGCAGCAGGGCCTCATCAAAACGGGGACGGCACACGGCTCCCAGGACTGGGTGGCGGATGCACGAGCGCTTTAGAACGTCGCCCGGCTTGTTTAGGCTGAGTCCAGGAAGGCGTGAGGGTCCTCACAGGGAGACTAAGGCGGGGGAGACTCCTGCAGAGAAGACTTCATACCTGAGGCCGAGTGCGCACAGCCCCTTGCCCTGTGCCCCAGGAGTTCAGCCACCCCGTGGAGAGCCTGGCCCTGACCGTGGAGGAGGTGATGGACGTGCGCTGTGTGCTGGTGAAGGCCGAGATGGAGAAGTTTTTGCAGAACAAGGAGCTCTTCCGCAGTCTGAAGAAGGGGAAGGTGAGGCTGCCCGGACGTGGGGCTGCTCTCTTGCCTGCGGGGTGGGGAGCAGATATGGACAGGCCAGATCCCAGGACCGTTTGCTCACGATCTGGTGGGGAACCCTGAGGAGCAGGACGGACAGGGCTGGACCCCAGGGCGCTTTGGGCAAAGCGGGGCTCTGACCGCGTCTGTCCCGACAGATCTGCTGCTGCTGCCGGGCCAGGTTCCCGCTGTTCTCGTGGCCGCCCACGTGTCTCTTTTGTAAGAGGTGAGCCTTCCCTGCACACGAGCTGTCCATTCACAAGGGGAGGAAGAGGGGAGGAGCCTTTGGGGCAGTGCTGCCCACAGAGCTTCCTGTGATTCCCGGAATGTTCTAGCATGTTCCATGTGATACCGTTAGCATGGGTGAGGAATTACATTGACATTTTATTTAAATTAAATTAAAATACCTAAGCAACTCCCAGTTTCAGCCGAGTTGGGGTAATAGGCATCTTCACAGCCAGGAACAAACAGGATATGAAACAGCAGGCCGCCCTGTGGTCACCACAGTCATCGCCTGGAGAGCGTCTAGGTCAGGAGCCACAGCTGCTGGACTCCCCAGTGGAGGAGGTAAAGCTGAGAATCCGACGAGACCACAGCAGCTGGAGTCCCCAGTGCAGAATTAGAGGAGAGGGCTGTAAGAGAAAGCCTCAGAGAAGCCCCCCCTTGTCTGAAGGAAATTACTGAGCTAATTTCTCTCCAGCACTCTAGAAAACTCTGTTTAAAAGACCCAAGTGTAACACTTCATGTATCAGAAGTTCTTCATCCAGCAGCAACTATGGTGAAGCAAAGGTTGGCAAACTATAGCCACAGGCCACAGCTGGTCTTCTGCCTGCTTTGTGAGTAGTTTTATTGGGACACAGCCATGCCCATTTGTCACTCATTTAGCCACACCTAAAATGTTTATTCTCCGGCCCTTCATAGAAAACATTTACCTTTCCCTGTTCTAAAGATCTGAAGGAACAATGCTCAGGGCCAGGAATAGCATCTGTTTCCACCAGCCACAGCCAGAGATGTTGTAATTCGCAGGGCACTACCTGGAGTGCACACGAAGGCCTGGCCTCACTCATGTGGACTCAGTAGCCCACAGCAAGTGCTGCTTCAGGCCCGACTGAGGAATCGTGAAAGCAAGACCTTAAAGGATCACACTGTTCATGAGGATCTGAATCGATTCTCAGAACAAAGCTCAAGAATAAGAATTAACAACAACAAAAACTAGTACTCAGCAAGGTAAACTGTCTGGCATCTAATCAAAGATGACCACACAAAAAACAAGACAAAAATCAATTACGGCATATTGTGGGCTTTGCCTCTTTTTCTTTTTAACCCCTTTTTAGGCTCACACCTATGCATATGGATTGTGTACTTTGTACCACATGTCTAAGTAGTGTTGGTATGAACAGCATTAAGGCTGGGGAGAGGGGAAAATTGGAAGTATACTATCACAGGATTCACCATGATAAGGTTCAGAGTGTTATACATGGTATACCAAGTCGTGTATTACTTAAGGTATATAAAGAAATATACCACAAGTCCTAAAGCAACCACTAAAACAGTTACAGCTAATAAGCCAAAAAGAGGTAAGATGGAACCATAAAAAGTAATTAGTCCAAAAAATGGTAGAAAAAGAAGGGAAAGAATGAATGAGTCAAAAAGAAAACGAATAGTAAGGTGACCGATATAAACACAGCTGTAACAAGCATCACATTAAGTGTGAATGATCTAAACAACCCAAGTAAAAGGCAGAGTTTCCCAGGTTGACTAAAAAAGTACGGCTGATGTGGTAGCTCATGCCTGTAATCCCAGCACTTCGGGAGGCTGAGGTGGGAGGATCACTTGAGCCCATGAGGTCAAGGCTGCAGTGAGCTGTGATGGTGTCACTGCACTCCAGCCTGGGTTACAGCGAGACCCTGCCTGGAAAAAAAAATCACCTAATTTTATCTGTAAAACATTTTTGTTGATAAATGCTTGGAAAAGCCTGGAGGGTGGAAACTATTACTAGCATGGGTCATTTCTCAGGATGGGGTGTCTAAATTGTAAATTCTTTCACGTTTGAATTTTTATAAGAAGGTATTTACTTTCGAAATCAGATGTGGGAATTTAAAAAAATGAATCACTGTTTAAAATTGAGCATCTCAATTGAGGCCCCTCCAGCTTACATGGTGAGTAGTGTCAGGTACATGCCATTGTCTGCATGTCTTGTTTAGAAGGCATCTTAGATGTCTTTGCACGACAGTGTGCAGTTTTTAAAGACCTTTGTAGGTTTTTGTTTTTAAACAAAAGTATGTCACTCATCATGCCTCAGTTCAGAAACAAGAGTCTGCTTAAGAGGGACGTGTACCACCACAATTTTTAAACTTTACTCTATATCCTGCCACTTGCCAGTAGAAAAGTCCAAGTGCAGACCTTCCTGAGAGAATGCCGAGGACCACATGTATTTTGGGTGGACGCCTAAGTGTAAAGAAAAGCAGGATTTTGTAGTAAAATGAGAGTACTGAAGTAACCAGGGATCAAGCAGAAGGCAAGGATGGTTTGAAGAGGGATGCGTGGAGGCTGGGATGCGACTGTTTCTCAGCTGTTTCTTTGTGGGCTTCCTCCCTGCTGATGGTGCATCTCCTCTGTTCCCTTCCAGAGCTGTCTGCACTTCCTGTAGCATAAAGGTGAGGAGTATGTGGGATCTCTGGGGTCTGAGCAAGGTAGGTGAGGGGCCCCACTGTCTGATTGGACGTGATGGGTGATCCTGCCCTCACCAGGCACCTCATCCATTTCCTTTCAGGCAGAGTCCATTCTTAAACTTTCCAAGACAGCATGCAATTTTTAAGACCCTTACAGGTTTTTGTTTGTAAACATTCCATGTTAGTATCCTGGTGCCAAAAAAAACCCTTCACTTCCCCTCTCAAAGTCCTGTCTTCTGACACTCTGTAACTTTGTGAGTGTTTTAGGAGGGCTCCTTATTGCACCTGCGTGTGCGCTTATGCCTGTTATCCCAGCACTTTGGGAGGCCATGGCTGCCACTTGAGACCAGCCTGGCCAACATGGTGAACCCCCATCTCTATTAAAAATACAAAAAAATTAGCCGGGCATGGTGGAACACAGCTTTAATCCCAGCTACTCAGGAGGCTGAGGTATGAGAATCACTTGAACCCGGGAGACAGAGGCCATGGTGAGCTATGATGACACCACTGCACTCCAGCCTGGGTGACATACTGAAACTCCATCTCATACATACATACATACATAAACACACACAAGGATGTCACCAGCCAGGCGAGGTGGCTCATGCCTGCAGTTCCAGCACTTTGGGAGGCTGAGGTGGGAGGATCTCTTGAGCTCAGAAGTGCAAGGCTACAGTGAGCTATGGTTGTGCCTCTGCACTCCAGTCTGGGCAGCAGGGCATGATCTTGTGTCTTCAGAAAAAAAAGTTACTCTTCATGCCAGTTCAGAAGCAAAACTCTGCTTCAGGAGGACTTTTCCCACCACTATTTAAAACCCTTACTCTATATCCTGGCACTTGGCAATGGGAAAACTTCCCCTGCAGCCACGTTAAATGTGGATTATGTGCAGGGCATGGTGGTAGGTCCCATATGGTATAAAAAGGTCCAGTTTTTGCCCTCTAAGAAGGCCCCGTCCAGATGAGCAGAGAACGTGAATGGGTGTGTGCAGCCAGCAGGAGTCATGTGTGGGTCTTCAGACGAATGGCACCGAGACATCGGAGAGCGTAGCAATGGCAGAAACTCTCTAGGTGGTGCTGGCTGCCATGCAGGTCCCACAGGGTTGTCTAGCATTAACTGTGACCTGAATGTCCCTGTGGGGGTGCCTGGTGCATACCTCCTCCCTCTGCTGCAGATGAAGATGCCTTCTAAGAAGTTTGCACACATCCCTGTCTACACACTGGGCTTTGAGAGTCCTCAGAGGGTGTCGGCTGCCAAAACCACGCCAGGCCAGAGAAGAGACGTCTTCCAGTGCGTTCTTTGCCTTGCTGCTGATGTCACTGTGGTGGTCGGGCATGAACAGTAACTTGGGAGCTGGGGTGGAGGGGGCTGGCTTTGTCTGTTTGCTAGGACACCGCAGGGAAATGGAACTCCAAGGCAGAGACAGATTATTTTGGGGGTCTCTGGGAGGCTGAGTAGTAGGAGATGGACTTGAGTGGTCAGGGAGCAGTGTTTGCCGAGATGAGCAGTGTTTGCCGAGATGAACAAAACCCCATGGGTGCCCGAGGGCCAAGGGGAAGCCTGGGGTGAAAGGCAGCCAGGAGGGGCTCTGGGATGAGGAGTCAGGGGTGGGGTGGGGTCCTGCACCCTGGCTGGCTGCTTTCCCTGACTGCTCTCTCCTGCTCCCTAGATCTCTGCAAGGGCCACAGTGGCAGAGCGTGGAGGAGGCGTTCCCCCACATCTACTCCCATGGCTGTGTCCTCAAGGACGTCTGCAGTGAGTGCAGCAGCTTTGTGGCCGACGTGGTGCGCTCCAGCCGTAAGAGCGTGGACGTCCTCAACACCACGCCACGACGCAGCCGCCAGACCCAGTCCCTCTATATCCCTAACACCAGGACTCTTGACTTCAAGTGACGGCACCAGGCAGTCCCTGTTCCAGGCTAGGACGCGCTGAGCTGTGCATGTACATATATACATATATAGATAGATTTATAATATATACACCCGGCCTATATATTTATAGACATCGTTTCCTGGCCCCAGAGCTCATTTGGGTTCAGGCGTACTTCAGAACCCTCCTTCAGGGAGGCTGTTTCTTCTCAGGATTCCTTGCCAGGGAGGAAGGGGAGAACAGGGAGTGGCTTTTCTCACTGAGGAGAGAGAGCAGAGGGTTCTAGATCCTGGCACAGACTGCATCCCATGTTCCCATTCTCTTCTCTGTCCCCAGCAATGAGGACAGCAGCTTCCCCTCCCCAGTGGATGTCTAGGTGGGGATCGGGTATCTTGACTCCCAGCTGGACCAGAGTGCCCTGCTCGCCTCTGCTCTCCCTTCGTGGAGACTTGGGCAGGAGCTGGGAAGTGTCTGAGTGAGCAGGTTCTCCTGGGAGGCACCCCCGACCTCTGTTTGAAAGGTCTGGCCAGGCGTGGTGGCTCACACCTGTAATCCCAGCACTTTGGGAGGCCGAGGAGGGAAGATCGCCTGAGGTCAGAAGTTCAAGAGCAGCCTGGCCAACATGATGAAACCTTGCCTCTGCTAAAAATACAAAAATTAGCTGGGCGTGGTGGTGCACGCCTATAATCCTAGCTACTCAGGAGGCTGAGACGGGAGAATCCCTTGAACCTCGAAGGCGGATGTTGCAGTGAGCCAAGATCACACCACTACAGTCCAGCCTGGGTGATAGAGTGAGACTCTTGTCTCAAAAAAAAGAAAAGGCCCATGCCAAACTGCTCCCTGCCCTTTGCCTAGGGTCCACACCCCAGCTGTCCCGCCCCTCTTTGCCGTACCACGTTCTGGTGCTGTCCTCACTCGCCGCAGGCTCAGAGGCTCCTGAAGATGCTGGGAGGTCCCAGTCCAGGGAGGAGCAGCTCTGTCAATCTGTGCACATGGCCAGTCTTGGCCTAATAAAGGAAGTCTCACACGTTCTGTCTGGGATGTGCACTGACGGTTCGCGCAGCATGGCAGTGGGTGTATTCTCCCAAGGTTGAAGCTCGTCTTGAGGGGTCACCTGCCCTTCAGGACCAGGAGAGGCCTCCCTGGCTTAGCACAGTTGCATGCCCACCCGCCGAGGGTCCCAGGCCTCCTGTGTCCCTGCAGCCCTGGCTGGCTCTACCAGCTTCATGGTCCCGGCCACCTTGGTCAGGGGTGCAGGCAGACAGCACAGACCACATCTCATCGGCTCCCCTGGCCACACCGGCTGGCCTGGGGGACAGTTTAGTTTCACTTCCCAGATCCCTATTCTTGTTCTCCAGGGAGAAGAATCACAGGGGCTGGAGGTGTGACTGAGGCTCTAGACAGGCCCTGTGCCCAGTGCTGTCTGCCCACCTGTGCCTGGCTCAGCCTGGTACAGCGCCCTGCCCTGTTCCTCTGTGAGGTTCTGCTCTCATTTCACCTTACATATGAGGAAACTGAGGCTCAACAAGGTGAAATAATTTGGTCAAAAATACATAGCTCACACAGGAACTTTGACTGCAGGCTGTAATGCCATCCATGGGGCCTGGAGGTTGGGAAGGGACCTGACTTGTAACAGATGGGCCTGTGGGAGAAACACTCCTATCAGCTGGGGCCCAGGAAATCCACACACATAGAGCCCCCAGTAAAATCAGGCAGCTTCGGCTGTGTGTGTGTATTTTTTTTTTTGAGACAGTTTTGTTTGTGTATTTTTTTTTTTGAGACAGTTTTGGTCTTGTTGCCCAGGCTGGATTGCAATGGTGTGATCTCTTCTCACAGCAACCTCTGCCTCCTGCTGGCCCTGTATTTTAATTTCCGTTTAAAACCAAGAAAACAGCTGTGCACGGTGGCTCACGCCTGTAATCCTAGCACTTTGGGAGGCCGAGGCGGGCGGATCACGACGTCACGAGTTCGAGACCAGCCTGACCAACATGGGGAAACCTTGTCTCTACTAAATATACAAAAATTAGCCAGGTGTGGTGGCACATGCCTGTAGTCCCAGCTACTCGGGAGGCTGAGGCAGGAGAACTGCTTGAACCCAGGAGGCAGAGGTTGCAGTGAGCTGAGATTGTGCCATTGTACTCCAGCCTGGGCGACAGAGTGAGATTCTGTCTCAAAAAAATAATAAAAAATAAAACAGGCACAGAGAGGGTCAGCAATTTCCCCTGGTCACATAGCCAGCAATAAGAAAGCTAATGTGTAGCACTCAGTAAGGACAACTGTGGTTCTCCTGGGTCCACAGGGGCTTATGCTCCCTATCATGGGAAGACTGGGTTGTAATCCATACAGGAACACTTGGAAATGAAAGCCCCCATTAAAACTCTAACCCAGGACAGGCACAGTGGCTCACGCCTGTAATCCCAGCACTTTTGGAGGCTGGGGCACGTGGATTACTTGAGGTCAGGAGTTCCAGACCAGCCTGCCAACATGGTGAAACCCCATCTGTACTAAAAGCACAAAAATTAGCCTGGTATGGTGGCGCATGCCTGTAGTCCCAGATACTTGGGAGGCTGAGGCAGGAGAATGGCTTGAGTCTGGGAGTTGGAGGTTGCAGTGAGCCGAGATTGCACCGGTGCACTCCAGTCTGGGCGACAATGCAAGACTCAGCTCAGAAAATAAAATCCTAACCCAGCCTGGGAGGGGCGGGGCCGGCCCACCAACGCTGTTTCCTGCGCTCGGGAGGCCGCTGGCCCCAGGTCCCCAACCCCACGCACAGGAAGCTGTGCCGTCCGCCCACTGAACCGAGCCCCGTCTCAGCCTCCTCCACTTCGTTTCTGTTTCTCATTTTTTTGAGACGGTCCGGCCGTGTCGCCCAGGCTGGAGTGGAGTGGCGCGATCTGGGCTCCCTGCAGCCTCAGCCTCCCGAATGGCTGGGATTCCAAGTGTGCACCACCACACCCGGCTAAGTTTTTGTATTTCTAGTAGAGGCGGTTTCCCCACGTTGCCCAGGCTGGTCTCGAACCTGTCCTCGGGTGATCCTCCCGCCTCCGCCTCCCCAAGCGCTGGGATTCCAGGCGCGAGCACCGCGTCCGGCCCTCAGATCGTGGCAAACGCGGGCGGCTTGTCCTGGAACTGCTCAGAACCGCTGTCCCTAACGAGGCCTCAGCCGGGCAGGGAAGGCCGCGTCCGTCACCGGTGCGCGAGGCGGCGGCGGCTCCAGGCCCGGGCAGAGGCCGCCATCGACGGCCAGATCACTCGACCACGGTGACACGAAAAGAACCAACTAGCAGCGTTCGGGACGCAGCTGAAACGCTGCAGGCGCGGAGCGGGGACAAGCCCTGGCGGCGGTTCCCGGCGGGCCGAGCGCGGCTGCGGGGTCCGAGCCACACGGATGGGCAAGGCCTCGCAGGGCCGAGTGTCGCCCGCTGCGCGCCCCTTTCCCCGCATCAAACCCCGTCATCCCCGTGGGGCACCTCTCCAAGCGCGGGGCCCACGGCGCGCAGGTACCCAGCGATCCCGAAACCTGACCGGGACCCGCCAGAGACCGCCCAGACGCCGCGGCTGAGGCGGGGAAGTTCCGGAGAGCCGCAACGCGCAGGCGCCGCTCGACAGGCCCCGCCCCCACCTCGCGCGCCAGGAGTGCGCAGGCGCCGCAGCCAGCGCTCCCCGACGCCAGGAGTGCGCAGGCGCGCCGTCCGCCGAGTTTTCTGCGCTTCCTTCTCCCTCACCAGACGTCGTGGTCGTTGGGTCCTATGTCGCGCCGGGCCCTCAGGAGGCTGAGGGGGGAACAGCGCGGCCAGGAGCCCCTCGGGCCCGGCGCCCTGCAGTTCGACCTCCGTGATGACGATGACGCGGAAGAAGAAGGGCCCAAGCGGGAGCTGGGTGGCCGGCGCCCCGGGGAGGCAGGGAAGGAGGGCGTCCGAGTCAACAACCGGTTCGAGCTGGTGAGGATCCGGGCGGCCGGGGTGGGGGCGGGGTGGGGGCGGGGTGGGCCGTGACGTCGCGGGGCGTGGCGAGCGTCCAGTCTGGTCGGGGAGCGGGGGTCGTGGGTCCGGGCTGCAGTGGGGAGGGCGGGGCCGTGCGTCGGGCCGGGGCGATGCGGGTGGGCGGTGGCGTGAGGTCAAGATAGCTGACGCAGAGTTACATTGGGTTAGAACCCCAGTGAGGTGGGCGGGGTCATACCGTCATGGGGCGGGGCCATGCCGTCGGAGCCGGGCGACAGAAAGTGGGGTTAAGCGGGGCCCGGGCTGTGAAGGGGACGCGGCCATGATGCGAAGGGCGTGGTCAACGTCCGCAGGGCGGGGCCACGACGTGGGCGGGGTTAAACGGAGGTTCTGGCCAGCGTGGCCAGGATGGGGCCTGAACACTGAAGTGCGTGGCTAAGGACGCAGGGGAGAGGTGATGGCGTGGGCGGGGTTAATTGGAGACTGGGGCCACCGTGGGGGTGGGGCCATGGGGCGGGGGCGGGGCGCAGCAGTGCCGTGGGGCTTCTCGAGGTCCTAGGGTTGAGCACTCTGCTTTAATCCTCACAGCAGCCCTGCCTAACCCGAGGCCTCCTGTCTTGCTCTTCGCTGTATCTCAGGCCCACAGGTTTCTGGCACAGAGTTAATGGTTTGTCCGTGCGGTCCTGTGATGTTTTGTCTTAAGTCCTGGCCTTGGTGTGTAACTCGGCCTGTGCGGGCTCTGCAGTCCTCCCACCTGTCTCCTGCGTAGCTGGGACTACAGGTGCATGTCACCATGCCCAGCTAATTTTTTTTTTTTTTTTTTTGTAGATTTGAGGTTTCGCCTTGTTGCCCAGGCTAATCTAGAATTCCTGGGCTCAAACATCTGTCCACCTCAGCCTCACGAAGTGCTGGAACTACAGGCCTGAGTCACCATGCTTGGCTGACTGCCTTTCCGACATCAATTCCAACTTCAGGGTCCCCAAGACCACCCTCAAGGTTCAGTAATTGGCTAGAATCACAGCAGTTACTGAAAGGTTTTTTTTTTTTTTTTTTTGAGGTGGAATCTTGCTGTTGCCCAGGCTGGAGTGCTGAAACAGTCCTAGCTCACTGCAACCTTGAACTTCTGGGCTCAAACATTCCTTTCACCTTGGCTTCTCAAAGTGTTGGCATTACAGGCGAGCCACTGTGCTCAGCCAGCCCCGTAAGTCTTCTTCTTCTAATTGTTCTTTTTTTTTCTCTTTTGAGATGGAGTCTTGCTTTGTTGCCAGGCTGGAGTGCAGGGATGCAATCTCGGCTCACTGCAACCTCTACCACCCGGGTTCCAGAGATTCTCCTGCCTCAGCCTCCTGAGTAGCTGGGATTACAGCTGTGCGCCAGCACGCCCGGCTAATTTTTATGCTTTTAGTAAAGACGGGGTTTCACCATGTTGGCCAGGATGGTCTCCTGACTTTGTGATCTGCCTGCCTTTGCCTCCCAAAGTGTTGGGAATACAGGCGTGAGCCACAGAGTCCGGCCCCCCATAAGTCTTTTTAATTTTTGTCAATGTAGTTTGTCAAAAATTGTATCACATTATTTTACTTTACACTTCTTTGTTAGTGAAATTCAGCACCTAGCTCTGTATTTGTTGGCCTTTTATATTCTCTCTGTGAAAACCCATTTATATCCTTTGCTTTTTTATAGAGAGTTTAAAAAGTCTTTCTGTTCATCAACGCTCACTATTGATTCTCTTTAACGTATTTTCTGAGTTTGCATTTGTTCTTTCACTTTCTGAATTTCTGCGTGCTGAAAGATCCTGGAGCCGCTTTTCTAATTGTTACATATCTGTCTCTCTACGGTGTCTTCACATAGATGTTTCCTGATGTGACTTGATGAAGAGTCTTCTCTTGTTTTTTTTTTTTTGTTTGTTTCAGACAGGGTCTCACTATGTTGCCCAGGCAGGTTGCTGGTCTTGAACACCTGGGCTCAAGTGATCCTCCTGCCACAGCCTCCTGAGTAGCTGGGACTATGGTTACCCTACTGTGTCCAGCTTGTTATTTTAATGCTTTTGTTTTTCATTTAAATATTTAATCTTTTTGGTGTTTATGTTTGTGTTGGTGGGAATTTGGAAAAAGTATGGCTTATAAATTGACAGAATAAGAGTCCCTAAAATCAAAAACCACATAAACCCTTGTGGACTTTATGGAGTGAGTTTTGAATATCAGTAACACTGACAGCCTCCGTGGATGAGTGACGGCTTACTGTGCTTGTGTTCTTAGGAATGTCAGATAATTTTATCCAATGGTATACATCAGTCCTAATTTAAGCATTCTATACTTTTTGCCTTTATAACTCGCATTTCGAAATAATACAATAGAAATGTTTATTGGTGTTCTGTTGTGAAATAGCTCTTAAGAAACAGAAATGTGAGAGACATTAAACAGCCACTTAAAACTGAATGGTTATAAATGTGAATGCTTTGGTGAGAGACATGATGTGTCTTTTTTTTAAAAAAAAATTATTTTTTAATTTAGAGACAAGATCTCCTTATGTTGCGCAGATTGGTCTTGAACTGGGCTTAAGAGATCCTTCTGCCTTGGCCTCCCAAACTGCTGGGATTACAAGTGTGAGCCACTGCACCTGGCCAGTGTGGTGTTTCTAAGTGTCAGTTAACAGATCATTTGGAGGGCAGTTTGGTAAAACCTTGAATGACCTAGCAGTTTCCCTTCAGGAATTTACCATAAGGTACCAGTTTGCTCACTCAGTGCAAAGATTTATTATATAGATGTGTTACAGTGTTGTTTATAATGAAACTTTTTTTTTTGGAAGACAGAGTCTTGCCCTGTCCCCCAGGCTGGAATGCAGTGGCGTGGTCTTGATCTTGGCTCACTGCAACCTCCCCCTCCTGGGTTGAAGCGATTATCATGCCTCAACCTCCTGAGTAGCTGTGATTACAGGCTCCTGCCACCACTCCTGGCTAATTGTATTTTTAGTAGAGCCTGAGCTCCCGAGAATGGGGAAGGTTAACGATCACCAGAGCTCCTGAGGATGGGCAAGGTTATCTATCACCAGAGCTCCTGAGGATGGCGAAAACTATAACGAGAGCTCCCAAGAGTGGGGAAGGTTAACGATCACCAGAGCTCCCGAGAGTGGGAAGGTTAACCATCACCAGAGCTCCCGAGGGTGGGGAATGATAACTATCACCAGAGCTCCCAAGAATGGGAAGGTTAAGCATCACCAGAGCTTCCTAGGGTGGGGAATGATAACCATCACCAGAGCTCCTCAGAGTGGGGAAGGTTAACTGTCACCAGAGCTCCCGAGGGTGGGGAATGATAACCATCACCGGAGCTCCTCAAGGTGGGGAAGGTTAACTGTCACCAGAGCTCCCGAGGGTCGGGAAGACCTTCCATTCTGACTAGCTGGAATGCAGAGGTGTCTTTGAAAAGACTGGATCTTCAGTAGAGGCTTTAGGAACGCTGTTTCTCAGGAGTAGGGCTGAAGTAACCTTTCAATAAAAAACACTCTAGTCTGGGCATGGTGGCTCACACCTACAGTCCCAGCACTTTGGGAGGCTAGGGTGGGAGGACTGCTTGAGTCCAGGAGTTTGAGACCAGCCTGAGCAACGTAGGGAGACCCCATCTCTACCAAAAATGAGTACTCTAGACTTGTCTTAGCAAAGCATAAATAGGTTTGAAGAGATTATGCTGATATGCAAGCATGTTAACTGCCTGCCTAAATAAATTTCAAACTCTGCTAAGGAAAAGGACAAAAGCCAGTCATTCAGTAGTGTAGCATCATGATGTCTAGTCCTCACTAAAAGATTACCAGACATGCAAAGAAGCATGAAAACATGACACATAAGTAGGAGAAAAATAAGTCAGTAGAAACAGATCCTGAAATTGCACATGGTAAAATTGGACATGAACTTAAGTCAGCATGCAAATATATTCAAGAATTTATAGAAAATCATGAACATAATGAGGGAAAGTACGAGGAATCTCAATAGAGAAGTGGAAACTGTGGAAAGAGCAAATTATGGGCTGGGCGCAGTGGCTCACGCCTGTAATTCCAGCACTTTGGGAGGCCAAGGTGGGTGGATCGCGAGGGCAGGAGTTCAAGACCAGCATGGCCAACATGGTGAAACCCGTACCTACTAAAAATACAAAAATTAGCTGAGTGTGGTGGCTTGTGCCTGTAATCCCAACTACTTGGAAGGCTGAGGGAGAAGAATTGCTTGAACCCGGGAGGCGGAGGTTGGCCGCAGTGAGCCAAGATCGCACTATTGTACTCCAGCCTGGGGACAGAGCGAGTTCCCATCTTAAAAAACAAAAACAAAAAAAGAGAAAAGAAAGAGCAAATTATACAACTGAAAAATACAATATCCAGAATTATTAATTCACCTGATGGTCTTAATAGCAGATTAGATGAGGGGTCTTAATAGTCTTAATAGCACATTAGACACTAGAGAAGAAAAAGATCAGTGTTCGTCAAGTTGGGGCTCAGGGAGAGGGGTAGCTGAAAAGCATAGCATCTCAGTAACCTGTAGGAAAATATTGCACAGTCTGACATTTGTAATTGAAGTAATAGAGCAAGAGGATACAGAAATTGGGCAGAAAAAATAATTGATGAAACAGTGAGACTGGGCTTGTTTGCTCACATCTATAATCCCAACACTTTGAGAGGCCAAGGCAGGAGGATTGCTTGAGCGTAGGAGTTGGAGGCCAGCCTGGGCAAAATGGTGACACCCTGTCTACGTAGAAAATAAAAATAAAAAAATGATGAGGCATTTGAGTCCTGAAGGGATTAATCTCGTCTCAGGGGAGTGAGTTCTTGCTCAGTCACTGCAAGCATCATATCCTGTAGGAAACAGTTACCCTCCAGAGCAGCTGGATAAAGTGAAGCTGCCTCTTGTGTGTGGTCTCTCTGCACACCTCTCTTCCCTTTTCTTCCACTTCCCAGCGTGGGTTGAAGCAGCATGAGACCCTTGCTAGATGGGCTGCGCAATCTTGAACTTGCAGCTTGCAGAACCGTGAGCTAGCTGAGCCTATTTTCTTTATAAATTACCCAGTTTCAGGATTCTGTTACAGAAACACAAAATGGACTAAGACATAACTGGAAAAAAGAGTCCCATTGTCTACAGGGGAATTATGAGAAGAGTGACTGACTTACTACATGGGAAGCAAGCCAGAAGACAGTGGGAACCATCTTTTTTTAAAAATTTTGAGACGAAGTCTCAATCTGTCACCAGGCTGGAGTGCATTCTCAGCTCACTGCAATCTCTGCCTCCTGGGTTGAAATGATTCTCCTGCCTCAGCCTCCCAAGTAGCTGGGACTACAGGCATGTGCCACGATGCCCAGCTGATTTTTGTATTTTTAGTAGAGATGGGATTTCACCATGTTGGGCAAGATGGTCTTGATCTCTTGACCTCGTGATCTGCCCTCCTCAGACTCCCAAAGTGCTGGGATTACAGATATGAGCCACTGCGCCCGGCCAGTGGGCACCATCTTTTAAAGTGCTAAAAGAAAAATTTTTTATGGCATTCTGTATTTATGAAAATATTTTTCATCCAGGTGTGTTGGCACACGCCTGTAATCCCATCATTTTGGGAGGCCTAGGCGAGCGGATCATGAGGTCAGGAGATTGAGACCATCCTGGCCAACACTGTGAAACCCCGTCTCTACTACAAATACAAAAAATTAGCTGGGCATGGTGGTGCGCGCCTGTAGTCCCAGTTACTTGGGAGGCTGAGGCAGGAGAATCCCTTGAATGGAGGTTTCAGTGAGCCTAGATCATGCCACTGTGTTCCAGCCTGGGTGACAGAGCAAGACTGTCTCAAAAAAAATTTTTTTTTTTCGAAAATGGAAATGAAATAGATGTTTTCATACAGACAAACACAGAGAAAATTCACTGCCGGAAATCATACATGAGAAGAAACGTTGAAGATTCCTCGGCCGGGTGTGGGTGGCTTACACCTGTCATCCCAGCATTTGGGAGGCTGAGGCGGGTGGATCACCTGAGGTCAGGAGTTTGAGACCAGCCTGGCCAACATGGCGAAACCCTGTCTCTACTAAAAATACAAAAATTAGCTGGGCACGTGGTGGCGGGTACTTGTAATCCCGGCTACTCGGGAGGCTGGGGCAGGAGAGTTGCTTGAACCCGGGAGGCGGAGGTTGCAGTGAGCCGAGATCACACCACTGCAGTCCAGCCTGGGAGACAGGAACAAAACTCCGTCTCAGAAAAAAGAAAATTCCTCATCCTGAAGGAAAATAATGCAAGATAGAAACATGAATCTATAGGAAGGCATGAAGATTGCCAGAAATAGAAAATATTAGGATAAATAGACAATGTGTTTCCAGTATTTTTGCTTAAAGCAAAAATAATATTGTATCGTGGGGTTTGTAACATACAGAAGTAAACTGTATGATAGTACTAAGGAGGGAAAAGAAAATGGGAGTGTACCATCGTAAAGTTCTCATGTTTTTTGTGAATTAATATGATACTTTAGTGTAGACTGTGTTAAATAAACGAAGCCTAATGTAAACCCTAGAGCGATCATTAAAACTATAAAACAAGCATAGTTATTAAGCCAGCAGAGGACATAAAATGGCATAGGAGCCAAGCGTTCGAGACCAGCTTAGGCAACATGGTGAGACCCTGTCTTTACAAAAAAATTTTGAAAAAACTAGCCTGGTGTGGTGACACGCACCTGTAGTTCCAGCTACTTGGGAGGCCGAGGTGGGAGGGTGGTTTGAGCCCAGGAATTCAAGGTTACCGTGAGCTGTCATTGTGCCATTAAACTCCAGCCTGGTCAACAGAGTAAGACGCTGTCTCTGAAAAACCAAAGTACACACACACCCACACACAGCAAAAACTTACAGGGTTGAAAGTAGAATTAGACAAATCCACAATTATTGTTATTATTTGTTTGTTTTGAGATGGAATCTCACTGTGTCGCCCAGGCTGAGTGCAGTGGTGCGATCTCAGCTCACTGCAGCCTCTGCCTTCCGGGTTCAGGCAGCTCTGACTCAGCGTCCAGAGCAGCTGGGATTGCAGGTGTCTACCACCACGCCTGGCTAGCTATTGTATTTTTAGTAGAGATGGGGTTTCACCATGTTGGCCAGTCTAATCACATACTCCTGGCCTCAAGTGATCCACCCGCTTTGGCCTCCCATTGTGCTGGGATTATAGGCGTGAGCTGCTGTGCCTGGCCTAGAATATTTTTTGAACTGATTTATAATGAAAATACAGCCTATCAAAATTTGTGGGATGCAGCTGAAACGTTGAGAACTTTATAGTTGTAAATTTTAAATTAGAAGGGTTTAAAAATCAATAAATTTACCTTAAACTTCCACCTTAAGAAACTAGAAAAAGAGTGAATTAAACTCAAAATGTTTAGAAGGAAGAAACTAATAGAGGAATCAATAAAATAGGAAATGGACAACAGGGAGAAAATCAGTAAAACCGAAACTTGGCACTCTCAAAAGATCAATGGCTAAACTCTAGGTTGACTGATGGGAAAAAAAAGGGAAGGTACAGGTACAATACTATTTTCAGGAATGAGAGAATGCTCACAAGCACAGGTGGTGCAGATACTCAGGGGTGATAAGGAACTTTGTGCTAGTAAGTTTTCCAGGTTAGACAAATGGGCAAGTTCCTTTGAAGATAAAACTGAGCGAAACTGACTGTTAAAGGAATAGAAAAATCTGGGCTGGGCGCCGTGGCTTACGCCTGTAATCCCAGCACTTTGGGAGGCCGAGGTGGGTGGATCACAAGGTCAAGAGATTGAGACCATCCTGACCAATGTGGTGAAATCCCATCTCTACTAAAAAATACAAAGATTAGCCAGGCATGGTGGTACGTGCTTGTAGTCCCAGCTACTCGGGAGGCTGAGGTGGAAGAATCACTTGAACTGGGAGGCAGAGGTTGCAGTGAGCTGAGATTGAGCCACTGCACTCCAGCCTGGTGTCAGAGCAAGACTCTGTTTCAAAAAAAAAAAAAAAAAAAAAGGAAATAGGAAAATCTGAGCCCTTTATCTATGAAAGATACTGAATTTTTTTAAGTATAGAATGTTCCAGGCCAGGCTTGGTGGCTCACACCTGTAATCCCATCACTTTGGGAGGCCAAGGCAGGTGGATGGCTTGACCTCAGGTGTTTTAGACCAGCCTGGGCAACATGGTGAAACCCCATCTCTACAAAAAATACAAATAAAAAGTTGTCCAAGTGTGGTGGTGCATAGCTGTGGTCCCAGCTGCTCAGGAGGCTGAGGCAGGAGGATCGCTTAAACCTCGGAGGTTGAGACTGCAGTGAGATGAGATGATGCCCCTGCACTCCAGCCTGGGTGACAAAGTGAGACCCTGTCTCAAAAAAAAAAGAAAAAATCCAACAAAGAAGACTCCAGGCTGGTGCAGTGGCTCGCACCTGTAATCCCAGCTCTTTTGGGTGCTGAGATGGGTGGATCAGCTGAGGTCAGGGGTTCAAGACCAGTCTGGCCGTTATGGTGAAACTCTGTTTCTACTTAAAATCACAAATTTTTTAAGGAAAAATAGACTTTTTCCTCTCCCCCTAAGAAAGGGTAAAACTCCTTCCTGGTTATTAAGTGAAATGCTCATCAAGCCTTGTCCTAAAGATCAGCAAATGCAGGGACAGTGGATAAGAACGTTGTGAAATGTTTCCCATTCGAGATCCTAAAACTAATGAAAGTGAGCTTTTGGGATAAGGTTTATATGAGGGTGTTTGACGGCATTTTGGAACTGATGCATGCCAGTAGGGATTGCAGCAAATCGCATCATCAGCAGAACTTTACTAAAGAAGCAAAACTGGACTCATCACACGTGCTGTCCGTCTA
>PVKP010035000.1:0-23702 GCA_004027715.1 Plecturocebus donacophilus | reverse complement strand
AAAAAAAAAAAAAAAAAAAAAAATACAAAAATTTAGCTGGGCTTGGTGGCACACCTCTATAGTCCCAGCTACTCAGGAGGCCGAAGCAGGAGAATCGCTTCAACTCAGAAGGCAGAGATTGCAGTGAGCTGAGATTGCGCCACTGCACTCCAGCCTGGTGACAGAGTGAGACTCTGTCTCAAAAAAAAAAAAGAAAGAAAGAAAACGCTAATGAACCCTTCATTTTCAAAATAACCTTCCCACAGAGGGTTCTAAGACAAACTGTCTGCCTCACCCACAGAAAAATATAAAACACCAACGGGTTTCATCTACGTCCATGTGCATAATCTGAATGTATGCCCAAAGTAATGTGTTTAAAATATACACCAGATTTTAGGCATAGTCATAATGTTACTTTGCCAGAATCATCATTAAATATGTTAAGAGTTCATCCTCCCTCTAACCTGAATTGCAGAATCATCAGAACTTGAAATAAGAGTCTTCTCATCAGCTGTGAACTGGATGTGCCGTACAGTTTTCTTGTGCCGAATCTTGGACTGGAAGATTCTATTGTTTACAGGTTCTAAAATCTTCAAAGCAGAAAAACACAGAAAATTAATATGAAGAAACTAAGCAACACATAGGCATTATGCCCCAAAGATATCAAATTAAAATTAGACTAGAGGGTACACAATTTCCATCTGGTGCTTTCAGCCTAACTAAAAACAAATGAATGTCACATATATAGGCACACATGTATGCATACATGCAAACACACTACACCCTAAAATAAAACACTCACTGCAATCATCAGATGGCAGTAGGAACTAGTGGTCCTTCTAAGTACTCATCTACCCACTTCATCAAACAAGTGGCTATCTGGGCTCCCCCTCAGAAAAAAAAAAAGGCATTTAAGATGGGTAAGAGAGAAGAAAGAAAGTAAGTCCTGGATGAGTAGGCAAATTCTTCATAAAACAATATAAACAAGGAAAGATAAAAGATGATGAGGGAGACAGGTAAAGGAAAAGAGGATATGAGAAGGCTTGCCATATCATATCCTCACCATATATGACGGGTAGTGAAATGAGGATACTTAAGAGGGCTAAAGACTAATACTACTCCAAATAAAACTAGTAACAAACTCAAAAGAAAATGACTATGTCAAAAAAGGATTTCAAATGAACTCATACCAAAAAAACAAAATGAGAAGAAATACTTTTTGTTGACCAAATTAAAACGTACTCAAGAAAGCCTAAGGAAAATACAGATGATGCTAAAACAGGAGATTCCAGAAACTCAAACCTAACCCACATGTCTAGAAGAAAAGCCCCTTGAAAACAAAGAGGAATCATGTTAATGGGAACATTCATAATGAGCAGGATGGACGATCTCACAAACCCTACGAGGCCAGGGCAGGATAGCATAATAGTTGAGCACATAGCCTCAGAGATCTGGATTTGAATCCTAGCTCTGCCACTTACTAATTTTATGAAAATTGTGGAAATAAGAGTTTAGATATCTTTAAAACACGAATAACAATACCTAACATCCAGGATGTTTTAAGAATTCAATGATAACATCTGGCACAGTAAACAGTTAATAAATGGTAGTTACTATTATTTGATGATATGAGGCTGCACCATATGAAATGCCATTTTATAGGTAAATATTGGTAATTTCATATAGTTCATTATGTATTATTTATATTATTTGATGACTCTGAGGGAACTAACAATGTGGATAAAGCACATATGTATGTTGTGAGTTTATTTTTAAACTATGTAACAGACTTATTTTAAGATATTTAGATGGTAAAAATGAAAAGAATGTGGTGCTGACTTGCCATCAAGGTAAAGAGAAAAGGGAAACCAGGGACTCTTTAAGAATAAATAATAATACACAACAGTTTGAGAGATGAGCCTGAGAGGGAAGTCTAAGGTTCATTTGTAAACATATAATTATCCCTTGCTTAAGAAATACATATCTATGATGTACTTTCTCAGAATAGTACATATCTTAACAAACAGTAAATAAAATTTTTCACAATAACGAAGAGAAAACAAAGCCTAAACTCTCAGTCCACGACACATATAGTTTCCTCTCTGTGAAGCAATATGGACTGGAGAATACTTGTGTAATTCCTTATGAAAATGAATCCAAAGTAAAATAACTGTGGCCAGTGCCATTATTAATTGGTTAAAAAATAATTCCCCAATATCTGGTGACAAAATGTGAGAGAAGGAACCAATGTTTTTGAAAAATCATTATAAAGCTAGAGAAAATGTGCTTTTGTGATGAATTTCACTTTTGATAAAGACAACAATATTTTTATCCAAAATAACTTTTATTATACTATATTTTTTGCCTTACAAAGTGTTTCTATTTTTACTTATTTGGTCTTGTTAGATAAATTAAGGATTTCAGGTGGTGAACTGAGGTACTTATGCCACCAAAAGTAGAACAGCAAGGGTTGGTAGAGTAGGCAAGCACAGGCAGCCCTGCACCAATATTCCTAATGAGTCTTATCAGTACCAAAATGGAACCAACTTATACCCTAAATGGCTGGGCTTCTAAGAAGAGGAGGAAAAAAAATGCTCTTTGCATAGTCACTGAATCTTGATAGATAGTGTTTGATATATGTGGAGAACAGCAAAACAACTAGGTAGAATAAGGGACAGAAAAAGACGAAAAGCTTAAGAAACAGTAATAAAGAAAATCTGAAAAATATACAGCCAATTGGATAAGATGATTTTTAGTCTAACAGAACAATGACTAATAGATCACAGAAAGACTTGTTTAGTATAAAAGTGTACAATAGGCTGGGCATGGTTGCTCACATCCGTAATCCCCGCACTGTGGGTGGCCAAGATGGGCAGATCACTTGAGCCTGAGAGTTTAAGGCCAGCCTGGGCAACATGGTGAAACCTCCATCTCAACAAAAAAAGAAAAATTAGCTGGGTGTGGTGGTGCATATCTGAAGTCCCAGTTACTCAGGAGGCTGTGTTGGGAGGATCGTTTGAGCCTGGGAGGCAAAGGTTGCAGTGAGCCAAGAGTGTGCCACTACACTCTAGCCTGGGCAACAACGTGAGATCCTGTCTTAAAAAAAAAAGTATATAATCCCAACACTCTGGGAGGCTGAGGCATGACAATCATTTAAACCCAAGAGTTTGAGAACAGCCTGGGCAACACGGGGGACCCCATATCTACAAAAAAATAAGAAATTATTCGGGTGTGGTGGTGTACACCTATAGTCTTAGCTACTCAGGAGCCTTAAGTGGGAGAATCACTTAAGGTTCAAAGGTCAAGGCTGTGATTGTGTCACTGCACTCAGCCTGGGTGACAGAGCAAGACCCCATTTCAAAAAAAAAATTCTGAAGTAGAAAAAAATAAAAGCGCACAATGCCAGACATATAATTAATTTTAATTAACTAATTCTACTGTATAGAAAGATTCTGAAGAATAGCATTGAATACCTCAATGGCTCCATTTTCGTCTCCAAATGCAACGTACTGAAGATGTGGACTTAAGCAACAGCAGCTAACTTGGGCTTCAGTCAGATAATCAATTTGACCTGTTTTTCCATTAATGAGCTAATGAAAAATGAGGCAAAATCAGTTATTAGGCTGTAAGAGCAGTTTTTGTTCTTTAGAACAAAGGCTTCAATTGAAAAAAATAAAACACAGAAGATAACCAATAAGAGCTCTCAAGGGAACAACAAAGCCATATCCTAGTCTCAGCAGCTGCATTTAGCACTTCACACTTTCATTTCATTCCACTTTGGTGGTTCAAATACATTTTCATAAAATAAAACGAGTATTAAAAGGTTTTAAAAGCAGCTGCTTTTGAAACCCATCACCTGAGACACGTCTGTCTGATTTGTAATCCCACAGATAGTTCCACACCCTGTTTTCCATTTCTTCACAAAGCCCACTTTTAATAGAGCTATCATTTGTTAAAATATACTCTTCTGATGTATTTCAAGGCTGTTGGTCAAACAAGACTGAGACAAATATAAAAAGACAAATCTAAATTAAAATGGTGCTTATATCCTCCAAATCACTCACAAAACAGTGTAAACTAAGATTCCTTGGAGTTGGGGGAGTGAGGACACTGGAGAGGAACTCGAGCATAATTTGCGTGGCTGGAATTACAATGATTAAACAAAGATTACCTAATTTCATAATCTGTACCAACGCTTAAATCCCATGAATTGTGATGCCTTATCACTCATCTAAAACATGTGACCTGGGAAAATATATCTAAAGCTTAAGTCAATTGTCAGATACCTCTCTCTAACTTAGTGTCATAACCTAAAACTCTTGAATTATTTTTCAACATGAAACAAGCAGTATCTTTGTTTCTGGTACAAAGATTACAGGGTCAATCAATAACAGGTGGCTTTTCCTTAACAGTATTCTACCTAGCACATTTTGATCTACTAGGTAATCAAAATGAAAACTGAACTACAAAAAGCTGAACTTCCTTCTCTCAAAAATTAATTTCAAGAGCTCTTTTTAAGTAGTTAACTTAAAAAGTTATATTTACTTAAATGAAACTACTAAGTTTAAACTCTCCCACAACCACTGACATAGAATGATACCTTTCTAGACAGATGACTTTTTAAGTCTCACAGTTAAAACAGTCATTAAAGAAAGGTTGCACAAATTTAATAAAGGAAATACATGCATGAGGACACTAAATTTGACAAGAAAACTGAAGTGGAAATATCCCAAGTGGAAGAAGCAGTTTTATAAAAAACAGTTAATGAGAAATTCACACTGAATTCCACATCCCAATTCACCCCAGAAGTACTGTGCATTACGAGCTCCTAATCAACATATTGAGAACAACAGTAAAACTTGTAAATACAAAGCAAGCCATATTGAGAGGTGTCTTACAGCTTGATTTTGACACCCACAGTAAACAAGAAGTTATCACATACCAGGTAATTTATTTTCAGATATTTACTCCTGAATTTGGATTCTACTTTGTCCCTGTAACTAGCTCAGAGACTGTGAAGATAAAAAGGACCTTATAAACTGAGGTTCAAAGAGTTGATACAATTTATTTGACACCACAGAACTAGTTGATCAAGAAGTCTGAACTTGCACCTGTGTCACCTTAGTGAAAAGTCACTATTCTCTCCACTACACCAAGCTCAGCTCTACAGCTTTACAACTTACTAAAATTTGAGCTGGAAATGGCAGCTTTTGCCTATAATTCCCAGCATTCTCATTCTAGGAGGCTGAGGCAGGAGGAGTGCTTGAGGCCAGGAGTTTGAGAGCAGCCTGGGCAACATAGCGAGATGCCCACATCACTACAAAAAAAAATTTTTTTAATGACAACTTATTAAGCTCTGTCCTACCCTCTGTCCATCTGTCTCAATTGCTTGCTTCCTCTCATACCTTCCACATATGTGCTCTATTACTCTCGTCTTCTCTATTCTGTTCCTCTCTCTCCTCTCTAGCTCAACATCACTGTCTCATTTCATTCTCTAACACACATTCATGCTCCCTATTTTTCAATAAGCAAATCAAGAAAAATCAAATGAAAAGATGGAATAAGATTATGGTATCACTGCCAAAACCTTTACCTAGAAGTTAATAAAGCACTTCTAAAACCCATATGGAAAAAGTTAACTCAAGCTGCATTTGTGCTCTTAAAGAGCTAATGAAAGGTCCTAAACATATTATGAGAAAATAGCTCCATCTCTACTAAAAATACAAAAAAAAAAAAAAAAATGGGTTGGGCGTGGTGGTTCACACCTGTAATCCCAGCTCTTTGAGAGGCCAAGCTGGGCTGATCACTTGAGATCAGGAGGAGTTCAAGACCAGCCAGGCCAACATGGCAAAAGCCTGTCTCTACAAAAATTACAAAAATTAGCTGGGCATGGTAGCACACGCCTGTAGTCCCAACTACTCAGGAGGCTGAGGCATGAGAATCTCTTAGGGAACTCAGGAGGCAGAGGTTGCAGTGAGCTGAGATCATGCCACTGCACTCCAGGCTGGGCAACAGAGAGAGACTGTCTCGGAAGAAAAACAAAAAGAAAGAACATAGTTTATAGGATCATTAGCCCTCACTATGAAAGCGTTTTTGTCCTTCTCAATCCTATGTCTCTGAGGATCATTGGCCCTCATATGAAAGGGTTTCTAGCCTTCTCAATCCTATGTCTCAGGGAATCCTCAGGCCAAGGGAGAATGTCTCACTAGTTCACACAAAAGCCATGCCACTTCCGGCCCTTCTTATCTGGCTGCTTGCACTTACCACGTCTCTCAGCCACAAGTCAGAGTCACATGCTGTCAGCTCCACATGCTGACACCTCCTTCAATGGCCCACACTCTGCTGTTCTACTTGGGCTGAACAACATATAGGCAGCCTCTTGTATTTGATCTTCCATGAGACATCTGCTTTCTCTTGCTGCCACTATCTACAATGCTATCACTAGTTCCAGGACATCTCTATCAATGCAATGATACTTTATTTAGTCTACCAGCACAGTGGTGCCAACCTGCTCTTGAACTCCAGTGCTCCTAAAGGCATCTGCTCTTAGGGCATCTGTTTGCCACCACTCTGAGCTCCTGAATACCATTCCTCTGCCAATGGTTCTTTGGGACTCCTTTTCTCTTCAGCTAGCTGAGAAATGCCTTCCTCTCATGTGTCCACTCTTTGTTGGGAAGGAGAGGGAGAACAGGCTAGAGTAGTGTTGTTTGGATCCCTAAGCAATACAGTTCTTTCAATTTTACTACACAACCCTTTCCTCCTCAAAGACCAAAATAAGCATTCAATAAATAGTTACTGAACAAACGTGTGTGTAAATGAATGAGCAGGTATACTTCAATATGTAAAGCCCAGCTCTTTTCACCTCAGTTCCAATGAATCAGACTCCTTCCTCACCTAAAGTAACTCTGTTCTTTCAAAGACCCTGGAATCCTTCCCTTTTAAAAATGCTTCCATATGCTCATCCCCATTGCACACTCCATCAGACATGTCTGAATCACTCTTGTAGACAATATGAGTTTATCCTCATGGTATTCTTAGACCCCATGCAAATCAAAGAATGTGATCATAGATATTAACAGAAGAGCAGTGACGTGAGGTATTATCTAAATTAATTCTAAATATAAGCATATCTGAGCCTCAGTTCAAGACCTATATATATTTATCCAATGCCTACTGGGTACCTGTTAAATATGTTTGATCCCAAGTCCAAAAACAAGAAAAACTGTGAATAGAAAGTTCAACCAAAACAATTTTTCCAATTGTTTTCTAAAATATACTCACTTGCAGACGTTTCATATGGTCAACTGCAAGGACCATCACTTCATTTTCTTGAAACACAACATCTACTTCTTGCTTTAACATTATAGCAGAGTTCTTACATACCTTCTTTGTCTCCCAGAGCTAATTAAGAGATATATAAATTATCATTCCATCTCTGAAATAACGTAAGTCTTCATCTTAAAGCAAGAGACAAACTATGTTTCACATAAAACACTTATGATGCTAGAAATGTTTCAATATTAGATTATAATCCAACAATAAATATTTATTTACACAATCTATAGTAATATGCAATTAGTATTAAGAGTTATGGGCTCCAGAGCCAAAATTCCTCAGTACGAACTCTAGTTCTACCTCAAGTTGTAACTTCAGGAAGATTGCTTAAGCCCGTGTTACTCAAAGATAAGGATCTCCTGTTGGTTCTCAAATTGTTTGATACCAATCCACAAGATAAGAAATTTGGGCCGGGTACAGTGGCTCACAGCTGTAATCCCAGCACTTTGGGAGGCCAAGGTGGGTGGATCATTGAAGTCAGGAGTTCAAGACCAGTCTGACCAACATGGCGAAACTCCATCTCTACTAAAAATAAAAAAATTAGCCAGCAATGGTGGTGTGCATCTGTAGTCCCAAGTACTCAGGAGGCTGAGACAGGAGAATTGCTTGAACCCCGGAGACAGAGGTTGCAGTGAGCTGAGATCGCACCACTGCACTTCAGCCTGGGCAACAGGGCAAGACTCCATCTCAAAAAAAAAAAGTTTGTACCAGAATGTAAATCATCTACATCACTAAACCCATTGTATCTGTGCTTAGTGATGCAGCTTATTTCATTTCAACAAGACTTTCCTGATGGAGAAAGCGGTGTGTTGATTTATATTCTGGCTTGAGCTCATTGAGACTGACATGTTAAGTACCAATGACCTTTCTCAGCCTTTCTGTGCCTGTTTCCTCATCTGCAAAAGGGACTATTGTGAGAATTAGTAAATTTATATATATATATATATATATATATATATACACACAGTACTTTGCATAACGTCTTAATATATTTAAGTACTAAATGAATTTTAGCCATAATTCAAATATAATGCTATAATCGGATGCTATGGGGACCAGCCAGGGTTCCTGGCCTCAAAGAGCTTATAATGTAAGATGTGTCAATAATCAGAGGATCAATGGAGTATTGGAAATAAGGAGTAAATCATATATGTATTTAAATTCAAGTCAAAATTTGATAAGCACCACTAGAAAATGACACAGAATTAGATAGTACTAAGAGAGACAGACATTCTCCCCAAATCCAGAAGGCTTGAGGGAACTTATAGGATGGTTAGGATTTCAACAAACAAAAATAAAGGTAATTAAGGCATTCCAAATATAAGAAACCACTTAAGGAAAAGCACAGAAGCAGGGAACTAGAGGGTGTTTGGGAAAATGTGAGCAGTCCAGTGTTGGTTCCCCATAGGAATAAACTGGAAGACAGAATGCAGCTATGCTGTGGAAAAGCTTAATGGCAGACACAGAAGTATATATTTACTCTGGTAGACAAGAGAGACACTATCTATTTTTGAGCAAAATTGACATGACTGTATCGTACATGAAAAAAAGTATCTTAGAGGCTGCATGCAGAAAAGCAAGAAAGAAGACTTGTGGCAGAGACTAATACAACAAGAGAAGTAACAGGTAACAAAGATCTGAACTTGGGCCGCAGGAATGGAAAGGTAGAGACAATGATAGAAAGTGGAAAGGTAGAGTCTCTTAGAATTAGCAAGTGATTGGATGTAGGAATTCAAGGTAAAGGAAAGAGTCAAAAATTATTCTGAGGAATCAAATGCAGTATTTTAAGTTAACCAAAATACAGTTTAATCATTGAACTTCCCCCAGCACCTGGCCCATGGTAATCCTCAATGAACATGTAGTGAATGAAGCAGACTGTTACAGTCCATATAACAGCACTTTTCCAGGGTGATTATGAATATAGTAGTTTCCTGTTTTGCTTAACTCAATGCTACCCATCAATTTCTTAGTTTGTAGGAGGTTTAGCTCACCATCAGTAAATGTTCAAAATGAAAATCTCAATATTTCTCACCCTGATTGTCTGGTCATCAGAAGATGTCAAAAATGATGATCCATCAGGAGAAAACATCACACCATGAACCCAACTTAAATGTCCTCTGCAGTCAGCCACCTTTGAACATGAGTCTATATTCCACAACTACAGAATAAACACAACATACAGGAAATCACCTACATAAGCATTTTTAAGATAGCAAAAATATTGAAAATAGCAAGAATGAGCCAGTAATACCACGTCAATGAATACTGCTCAAAAACACACTATCAAAACTACAAAATGTCCAGGAGGCTGAGGCAGGGGAATCGCTTGAACCTGGGAGGTGGAGGTTGCAGTGAGCCAAGACCGCACCATTGCACTCCAGCCTGGTGACAGAGTAAAACTCTGTCTCAAAAAAGAAAAAAAAAAACTACAAAATGTCTTATGCAGATGATTATTTAGTACATCATTATTTTTTATAACAAAATACTAGGAACCTAAATACCCATCAATAGGGAAACAACTGAATAAACTACATTAATCACATAATGGAATACCATGCAGCCATTAAAAAGAATGAGAAAAACACCTTGATGATGACAAATCTCCAGGATGTATTGTTAACAGAAAAAAAAAAACAAAGTGCAGTAGAGTATATATTATACAGTACTATCTTTTATATGAGATAGAAAAATACGTACAAGAACATATAGAAGGATACAGATACTGATATATATGCATATAGATACCTGCTTATACATGCAAGAAATATTGGACAGTGAAACCAAAAGCAAAATAGTTACATATTGGGTCAAAGAAGGAAGGAAAGAAAGGCAAAGGGATAGGGATGAAAGCAAGACTTCTCTGAATATAACTCATCATAAAACTTTGACTTTGGAATCATGCAAATATTTTATCACTTTAAAAAATCAATCCAAAAAATAATAGGATGAACATAAGCAGCTTCCATATTCAATTATTTTCCACTAAAACTGTCATCTAACCTTCATTTCAACTGACTGTAAAACCTACAATAAATGAACACAATAATTGTAACATGTACACATTTCTCTTGTTATTCATGCTTATTACCATGTCTACCAGCAGTCTGGTATTTTGTCCTGGATTCTGCTATAAATTACTCTAATATATTCAAGTCTAATGAAGTATCATATGTGACTGAGTTCCTCTCATTACACTTTAAATTACAGACGTACTTTATCATTTTAGAACTAGCATGGACAAAACAAGTACCTCATCATAGGCCCAGTGACTGGTTTTCATTCAGTGAGTTCTATGGTTATGAACTAATTACATGAAATTTTCTCTGCCTTATCTCTAGAGTCCAAGCTGGGACATACAGAGCTAAAGGCCAAATATGGGTTCCACAACCAAAAATCTCTCTTGAGAAACTGGAAATCTCCTTTGAGAATCCTCCCCTCTCTTCCCACTTTGTTCTCCCCACCTCTCTCTGATCATTTCTTTGTCACTCAGAGCCTCCAGAATTGAGTCTCTTCATTTCAAGAAGGAAGACACTGTTTCACTGTTTCCTAGAGATTGCTAAGGATGGTAGAGGGTAAGGACTTTAGAAGTGACATTAAAGGTTGAAAAGAGAGGTTGCTACTTTACTGTTTCTAAAAATCCTAACCAACGCTCCACATTTACCTTGAGGATCTACACATAAAGTTTAAGATCTCCTAGCAGATCTGAAACCCAATTAATCTCAGCACTTTGGGAGGCTGAGGCAGGTAGATCGCTTGAGGTCAGGAGTTCAAGACCAGCCTGGCCAACATGGTGAAACCCCATCTACTAATAATACCAAAAAAATTAGCCAGGCGTGGGCCAGGCATGGTGGCTCACACCTGTAATCCCAGCACTTTGGGAGGCTGAGGTAGGCAGATCATGAGGTCAGGAGATCAAGACCATCCTGGCCAACATGGTGAAACCCTATCTCTACTAAAAATAGCTGGGCATGGTGGCGGGCACCTGTAGTCCCAGCTACTTGGGAGGCTCAGGCAGGAGAATCGCTTGAATCAGGGAGTCGGAGGTTGCAGTGAGCCGAGATCACGCCACTGAACTCCAGACTGGTGACAGAGCAAGACTCTGTCTCAAAAAATTAAAAAAATTAGCCGGGCGTGCTGATGGGTACCTGTAATCCCAGCTACTTGGAAGGCTAAGGCAAGAGAATAGCTTGAACCCAGGAGGTGGAGGTTGCAGTGAGCCAGATCATACCACTACACTCCAGCCTAAGTGACAGAGCAAAACTCTGTCTCAAAAACAAAGCAAAACAAAATAAAACATTTCCAATTCAAAGCCTCTGCCCAAGAAAACAATGCCCACAGGACCCTACTTTTGCCTGCTGTTTTAGACAGGACTAGAACTTTTTCATACTCCCTGCCTCTGTGTACATGGGAAGGTTCTCAGCAGGGAAGTTCCTCAGTGTCACATGCACTGCTGCACTTAGAATTAGGAGAAGCCTATAGAGCTCATGCCCTCACTCTCACCTATTCCTCCATGTTGAAGGGCTATAGCTTAGAAACTCACCCCCAATACCTTCACAGCAATGGGCAAGGCTGGCAAACTCACTAAAATTTGCTAAATAAGCACAGAAGACCGAAGAAGTGCTTGCAGTAATCACAGCTCCCTTGATGAGGAGCCTGTAAACCAAGCGAACTTCCCTATTTTCAGATAAAGGCCCAAACCCATCTTCTTGGAACTGTGATCTCAAGGGGTTTCAAACTACCTGGTAGTAAAAACCAACCTAAGGAATGAAAAGTAAGAAAACTTGGAAAAACTAATCCATCTTTGGTCACAGTGATACACTTGTAATCCCAGCATTTCGGGAGGCCATGGAGGGAGTATTGCTTGAGGCCAAGAGTTCAAGACAAGCCTGGGCAGCATAGTGAGACCCCCCCCCCACGATCCCTATTAAAAAACAAAAATAAAAAAGCACTAATCCATCCTTGAAGGAAAAAAATAATATACTACTTTATGAAAAAATTAATACAACAATTCATTAGGTGGAATTCTTCCAGGGCCAGCTAGGTATACACTCTGAACATAAAATTTAACAAGTACAAAATTATAAACAAGTAATTTATATGAGTTATTTTATTCATTAGTGCCTGGCAATGAACACCCTATCTTATCCTACTCAATGATCTAAGAAATCTGAACTGGACTCATCTCTCACCACTTATTTTAAGAAGAAAAGAGTCTGTGCCTATATTATTTAAGAAATGCCACATACCTAGACTGGATGAGAGATGTCATGTTTCATGACCAGCAGTCATTCCATTGTTTTCCCAGTTCCTGGCACACATTAGGCATTCAGCAAATGCTTGCTGAATTCCCTGTCATACTGTCAAATCAAGTCTTTAATCACTGTTAAATTAATAAAGCTGGTTATGTGGTTTAATATCCCAAAGTCAGAGGTATTAGGCTATAAAGAAAATATTCTATATTTCTCAAGCAAGGCTCTTCAGCAGTTAATGGTTTAAGCTGCCCATTCTGTCATCCTTTGATCTCTGGAAACCCAGACTTCACAGAATAAATTCAACTACTCACCTCTACACAGTACTGGGACAAAGCCACCACTGCCAAATGGTTTTGGGGGGAGAAGTCACAGTACTGGATGGTGCTGTGATGGCCCATGTGGATTTCTCCCACTAGGTCACTGGTATGAATGTCAAAAAGCTGTCAACATAAATAGAGATATCTATGAGGTAAAATACTTTAAGAGATAAGATATACCAATATGCTCCTATTTCAAATATAAAAGTCCTGAAAAAAAAATGACAATTACTGATAACTGGTGTAATTACTGACAGTCATAAACAAAATATGGATCAATATACATATACTTTAAAAACACTGCTGAACATAAAACATATTTTCTGTAAAGGAAAATTCATCACAGATG
Organism: Plecturocebus donacophilus; assembly: GCA_004027715.1. Lineage (NCBI taxonomy): Eukaryota > Metazoa > Chordata > Mammalia > Primates > Pitheciidae > Plecturocebus > Plecturocebus donacophilus. Next base: position 10,470 of record PVKP010035000.1, on the reverse strand, counting down.
AGCTCTCAAGCTAGCCCAAAGAGAAATAAAAGCTTTGTGAATAAATGAATAGACTGGCGCAATTAACATACAGAGTAGTTCTCCCTAATGCTTGTTTATTCAAAAGAGAAAATGAATACTCATAAATGAAGATGATCAAAATAATATAGAGCAGAAGTTTGCTCAAATGAAAGTAGCTCATTCATTTCTATTTCTTGCTAGAACTACCAAATTGCTCCATTATAATTAATCATTTTCCTGTTTTTGAACCCCGAAAAGCTACTTTTGAGTAATCCAAGTTTCTTCTTTTTTTTTTTTTTTTGAGACAGAGTCTTGCTCTGTTACCCAGGTTGTAGTGCAGTGGCACAATCTCGGCTCACAGTATCCTTCGCTGCCCGGGTTCAAGCGATTCCCCTGCCATAGCCTCCTGAGTAACTGGGACTACAGGCACGCACCACCATGCCTGGCTAATTTTTTGTTTTTTAGTAGAGATGGGGTTTTACCATGTTGGCCAGGATGGTCTCCATCTCCTGACCTCATAATCTGCCCACCTCGGCCTCCCAAACTGCTGAGATTACAGGTGAGAGCCACCGCGCCCGGCCAGTTTCTTCAATTTTTAAGATTTACAAATGCTGAATATACTCTTCCAAAGTTTTTGCCAAATAAGATGATTTAAATCTACTACATATATTGATACAGTATAGTGATTTAAGATCAAGACATAGACCTTAGGAAGAAACAAAAAAGCTTCCAGTGGAAGCTATTAAAATGTTTAGTGAATGCATAGTCCCTGCAAGCATGCACATATGGTAGACAGCATAGCACTGGAGGCCAAAAACAGAGGGTGGGAAATCAGATTTAAAATGCTTCCCAAGACAGGTCATTTCTTAAAAAATTAGTGACTGACTACAATTGAGGAAACTTGGCAAATATGGAACAGGCAGTCATCCCAATTATGGAATAGTAAAAGAAAAAAGATCTAACAATAGGAGTTGGAAAAAAGACCTAACCACAGGAATTGGAAAGAAGAGGAGGAGGAAAGAGAGACCAAAGAGCAAGCAATCGGAATCTATACGCAGTTAAGGATCACGTTTGGGTAGCTTTCTTTTAGCATGGTAAAATAGGGAGCTGCTGTACAGATTATTAAAACTAGGCATTTCATGAAATATAAAATTTTTTCCTCTCTCATTAGAACAGACCTCTTAAATTTTTTTAAAAGCTATCTTTCGCTCAACATCATTGGTAATTGGGAAAATGCAAATCAAATCCACAAGGAGAAAACACTTCACACCTACTAGGATGGCTATAATTTTAAAAATGAACAATAACAAATTTTATCAAGATATGGAGAAATTGGAACCCTCATACATTGCTAGTGGGAATGTAAAATAGTGCAGCTGCTGTGGTTCCTCTGAAAGCTAAATAATTACCATATGACCCAGTAATTCCATTCCTGGTTATACATACAAGGCTCAAACATATTTGTACAGCATTATTCACAATAGCCAAAAGATGGAAACAAATCAAGTATCCATCAATAAATGAATGGATAAACAAAATGTGATATACACATACAATGGAATATTATTCAGTCATAAGCGGGAATATAGTTCTGATACATGTTACAACATGAACCTTGAAAACATTTCCCTCATTGAAATGATTCAGACACAAAAGGACTGATATTATATGATTCCAGTTATATGAAATACCTAGATTAGGCAAATTCACAGATTACATTAGAGGTTACCAAGATCTAACAAGAAAGGGGAAAGAGGAGTTATTACTTCGTGGTTACAAAGTTTCCGTTTAGGGTAATGAAAAAGTTTTGGAAATATATAGTGGTGATGGTTACCCAGCACTGCGAATGCAATTAATGCCATTAAAATGTACATTTAAAAATGGTTAAAATGGCAAATTTTACATTATATGCATTTTACCACAATAAAAAAGTTTTAATCTTCAACTCTTACAAATGCAGTGGTTTCTTTTTTGTTCTTACAGATTTTAAAAACTTAAGATAAAAGGAGATATTTTTTCCTCTTAGTTTCTTGCTAAAGGGGTACAAACCCAGAAACAACTAATGTCCAAGGATCGCAGCACTAGATCAGTAACAATCATATGCATGATCCCTCAGTGAGTTTTTAAATAATCATATTCTATATTTTAATTATGCTCTTTAAAAAGGTAATATCCCTTATTCAAGTCTTTTGAAATTACTATTAGACCAGAATGTAACTGAGCCATAAATCAGAAGATCTGGCTCTCCTAAACACAATGTAACTCTAAACAAATTATTTGGCTCCTCTGAACCTCAGCTGCCTCATTATTATCATAGGGCTACTGTAACCCACTGCCTCTTGGATACTTGTATCAAAAGAAATTATACTGAGAGCACTCTGAATATCACAAATATAAGCTACTATTAGATGTGGGAAAGAAAAGAAAGGTATTTTCTTATTTACTTTTTTTCATATTTTCCTCAATTACTTTATAAAAATCTCACAATCTTGTTCAGTTGTTGATGAGCATTTCTATCAGAGTCACCAAATCATAAATTTTAGGTGTAAGAAAGCATTTTGAAAAATCTCCTAAACCAATGTAATCGAAATTGAAGGAAAAAAAGGTGTTTTAGAAATTATTCCATGTTTTAAATACACTTTAAATACATTTGAGGAACACTGGATTCAACAGCATAAATTGTACGATAGGACTTCCTGGAACCCTGAACATGTTAGTTCACATCGTGTGCCTCTAACAGGGGAAAGCAATATAAAACATATTTCCCAAACTGTGTAACCATGGAGACTTTTCCTCACAAGGCTATCCTTATCTCATGGAGTGCAGTTCCAAAGAACCATGACAGGTTAGGAAGACTGCCCAAAATCACACAGCTAGACTTTATTTGATAAACATTGTAAAATGCAAAAATAAACAGAAGTTTTAATTTTCTTTAAATCAGACTAAAGTTGGCTTTTTAAAAGTACTTACGAAGATTTTATTTTTCGCTGCCACCATTATCCTTGCACCATCAGCAGACCATGAACAACACTTCACTATCACTTCCATATCCTCTTGAGGGTCTTCTGAATTTAGGACGAACTGTTTCACATTAATGCTTTTCCTCTCGTTTGCTGATGTCACATCCCAAAGCTTCAAATTAAAGTAATAAAAAAGAAAAAGTCTGTTTTACTCTAAAATCACACCTCTAGAATTCTGAATTAAATGCCACATAAACTTACTCACTTCACCTGATGAATTATTTTTACCTATGCATGACTTTTCGTAAGGCTTTTAAATTAAGATATCCAGTTTCATTATCACGTTCTTAAAAAGAAAAAATTAGAAGTACTGCCCAAAATGCAAAACATAAAATTAAATAAAAAGTTAAGAGTCTTGCATGGTGTGGAAGCTAAAGATTAGATGTTGACAGTAAGGACACAAGTGGAAGAAAGGTGGTGAGATGAAGAGACTCACAACTTGCCACTGCTGCCCTCTGCTGTGCCAGAAATGAAGTGTGCTTCACAAACCTACCACATCCACTGCAGGAAGACTACACAGGACCCAGTTCAAGTCAGGCTGTAACCTAGCAGAGCATTCAGAGACATAAGGAAGTCTCTGAAAACAGGGACAAGCAAGACTCCTTGTGTGCTTGGCAGGGCTAGATAGGGCTATAAAACTAACCGGATCCTGAGGAATGAGATACAAAATACTGTAAACTTCACTCACTGGTAGGACCACTTGAATAGCACAAAAGCCTTCAAGAAGATCCACCTTTACTCCTTTGGGCTGTGAGCAGTGTCTCAGCCTCACAGAGTGATAATGACTGCCATGCCCAAAACAGGTTGGCCATGGAGAAGGATGAGGGTGGGGGGAGAAAGTTGCTTCTCAGGCTTTAAGTCAGCTTCCAAAGCACAACTGCCAGATAAAACCTAGTTTGTCTGGCCAGGTACATTTTCAAATCTCTCTTGAATAAAAAGAAGTATTATATATACTAAGAAACATGGCCGAAACCAAAACTTTTCTCCTTGCAACAACTGTAGATAATCTGGGTAATACAAAAGAGACAGCAGGTACTAAAACAGCCTTCCCTAACACTAAAGAGAAAAAAAAACATAAATGCCTAAAGCTTCAGTTACATTATCCAGAATATATGAGAAGCCTGTTTCCCTACTAATATGAAAATCAGACTGGGTACAGTGGCTCACACCTATAATCTCAGCATTTTGGGAAGCCAAGGTGGATCGCTTGAGCCCAGGAGTTCAAGACCAGCCTGGGCAACATGGTAAGACCTCATTTGCTTTGTTTTTTGTTTTTGTTTTTTAATTTTTAAAATTTTTAAAAAACAAAATGAAAAGAAAAAGCAACTACTGTCTGAATTTTGAAAAAGAAAAGTAGCACAATCCAATTTGATTATACCTGCCTAAATTTCATCTGTTTCTGGCCCTGACTTTGGCTTCTATCCAAGCAGTGATGAAATCCCACATATTGAGAGACCACATAAACTAATACCAACATTTCATTCTGAGCAAGTCACTGCACTATATCCAGGGTCCCTGTGCACTCCATGTCTTTGCATGCTTTAAATGGCAATTTTTAGATAGAACTCACATTTTAAAATAGTTCATTGACAGCAGGTACTGTTTTATAGGGTATCATATTGATAAGGAGGCTTTTCAAGTGAGCCTGAAAAGCACATGCTTATCAACATGATACCTTATAAAACGCTTAAAAAGTTATAGAGCCATTTGGGGCAGGACATAGTTTCACAGTTTTCATCCTCTCAAAAGGTAAAAGCTTTTAGGAGACCATGACCCTGAAATGCTGTTATCTAACATCATTTTGCAGGACCTCTGCTTACTACCTGTCATTGTATCAGTGTGAAACAAACCTATGATACTGACTTAACAGCACTGTGGGAAAGCCACCACAAACATGGGCAGTTCTCACCAAGAGTGCAGTAGTGTCTGTCCCCTGCTACGAGTGCTCTGTGCTCCACAATCACATTTTGATACTCACACATGAATAGAGAAATCAAAATCCTGTCCCTTTCAAATGAAGACTTTTTAAAAGTGGCCGAGTTTGAAGAAGTCTTAGTTTGACTTGAAATGACACAGCAAAGGTTTATCATCTTTAACTTACTTATGAAACACTATGCTAGTCACTTTGAGACTATATAAATGAATCAGATACAGAGACTACTCTCAAGGAATTTACAGGCCAGTAAGGGAAGTAAGACAAACACATAAATGACTCAAACACAAAATATATCAGGTGTCGTTTGAGAGGAAAAGGTACAGCACAGTGGAAGACTGTATTTAGGCTGGGGGCTTGAGGGAACTCTTTGTACAGGAGGTAGCCACCTCACTCTACTCCCTGAGATTAGCCTAATTTATACCAACCTAAGACAGACAGAATTTCAACATCAAAAAGACAGGGGAACACTCCAGGACCTAGAGCCTATTTCAAGGGATCAGCATAAAGTAAAAAATTAGAAAACAAAGACAACGAAAAAGAAGGACAAGCTCAATCTGGTTGTAGGACCAGGTGTGTGAATCTTTCCCCAACAGAGTCCTTATCTGCTCTCAGAGCACCATCTTCCTACTTATCATTTTCATGGTTCATCTATTCACTTCTGTTCTCCTCAACTTGATTATGGTCAGGCCAGAAAGTATACTTTTTTCTTTTTCAGTGTTTAAAATCCAAATGCCTAGTACAGTATCTGGCACACGGTAAGTATTCAATAAATACATTTTAAGTAAAAAGACTAATTACTCCCAGCCGGATACAGTGGCTCACGCCTGTAAGCACCTTGGAAGGCTGAGGGGAGGGGATCACTTGAGCCCAGGAGTTCGAGACCAGCCTAGGCAACATGGCAAAACCCCATCTCTAAAAACAAAGAAACAAAAAGAGAGATTACTCCCAAGTTTCAAGCACAGGCAAGTAGAGACAGTAGTGTTGCTGAAAGAAATAGGGTTCAGGGTTCAGTTGTTAAAGATGCAGAGAACAGATACAGCTCTGCTATAGTTTGGAGATGGTTTATTTATCCCCACCCAAAGTCATGCTGAAATTTGTTCCCCATTGTGGCAGTGTTGGGAAGTGGGGCTTGGTGGGAAGTATCTGGGTCATGGTGGTAGATCCATCATAAATAGATAAATGCCTTCTAATACCTTCCCACTGGGGTGAGTTCTCTGGGAATGGATTCTCAAGAGTGCGGGTTGTTGAAAACAGTCTGGTTTCCTAGGTTTCACTATCTTCAATTCCCTCTTGCCATATAATCTCTTTGCACATGCTCACTTCCCTTCCCCTTTCCACCATGTGTGAACAAGCAGCCCAAAGCCCTCATCAGGTGCAGCTGCGCAATTGTGGAATTTCCAGTCACCAGAATCAAGAGCCAAGTAAACCACTTTTCTTTATAAATTATCCAGTCTCAGGTATTTTGTTACAGCAAACGGAGAACAAAGACAATTTCCAAACTCTCCCAAAACTCAGGTAAACAATAGTAATGGGAATTTTTCTCTCTAGGCATAATTCACAAGGTAAAAGAAAATGGAGAAAGAGACAGCAGCAACAAAATCATCAAGTCTAGAGAGCAGAAAGGCAAGTAATAGGCAGACTCCTAGAAATTAAATTCTGACCTGCAGTCGGGAAAACCAAGCAGCCCAACCACCCCACAGAACTCCAAAAAGACTCAGAAAGTGCTGGCACCCAGCACCTTCTAATAAAGGTGAAGCTAAGTCAAGAGGAATCTTTAGGGGTCCATTGAAATCTCCTCCCTCCACTCTGTAATCCAGGGAGCCTATATCCCTACTCTGGCAGAATACAAGGCTATTCTATACCAACACAGTTGACAGAAGGATCACCTGAAAACAAGGAAGTTAAGAGAAAGCCTATTTTCTAAATGTTGAGATCTCTGTCTAGATATCATCTCAGAACTGGCCAGAGTCATATCCTACAAATAGGAGATTAAAATCTTTTCTAGCCAGGCATGGTGGTACACACCTGTAGTCCCAGCTACTCAGGAGGCTAAGGTGGGAAGATCACTTGAACCTAGGAGGTCGAGGCTACAGTGAGCTGCAATCACACCACTGCACTCCAGCACTCCAGCCTGTGTGACACAAGATCTTGCCTCAGAAAAAAAGCGGGGGAGGTGTCAGTGTGGTGGCTCATGCCTATAATCCCAGCATTTTGGGAGGCCAAGGCAAGCAGATTACCCGAGATCAGGAGTTAAAGACTAGCCTAGTCAATATGGTGAAAACCTGTCTCTACTCAAAAATTAGCCAGGTGTGGTGGTGCGCACCAACTTACTCCAATCAGAATGGTTATTATTAAAAAGTCAAAAAATGGCTAACTGTGGAGGCTCATGTCTGTAGTCCCAGTATTTTGGAAGCCTGAGGTGGGAGGATCACTTAAGCCCACAGTTTGAGAACAGCCTGGGCAACAGGGCACAATCCCATCTCCACAAAATAAACAAACAAACAAAACATATATATGACTGTATATATGTATATATACTTACATATTTATGTATATTTGTATACGTTTACATATTTTTATATATCATATATTTATATATATATATATATTTTTTAGTCAAAAAATAAACGATGCCAGGGAGGCTGCAGAGAAAAGGGAACACTTATATACTGCTGGTGGGAATGTAAATGTGTGCAGTGACTGTGTAAAGCAGTTTGGAGATTTCTCAAAGAACTTAAAATAGAACTGCCATTCAACCCAGCAATCTCATTACTGAGTGACCCAAAGGAAACTAAATCATTCTACCAAAAAGACACATGCACTTGTATATTCACTGCAACACTATTCACAATAGCAAAGACATGGAATCAACCTAGGTGCCCATCAACGGAGGGTTAAATAAAGAAAATATGGTACATATACACCATGGGATACAACACAGCCATAAAAAAGAATAAAATCATGTCCTTTGTAGCAACACAGATGCAGTTGGAGGCCATTATCCTAAGCAAATTAATGCAGGAATAGAAAACCAAATACCACATGTTCTTGCTTATAAGCAAGAGCTAAACACTGGGTGCACAAGGACATAAAAATAAGAACAATAAATGCCAGGGACTACTAGAGTTGGGGAGAGGGAGAATGAGGCACCTATTGGCTACTATGCTCTGTGGATGACAGGACTGGTTGTACCCAAACCTCAGCATCAGCATCATGCAATATACTCATGTAACAAAACTACACATGTACCCACAAATCTAAATAAAAGTTGAAATTTTTTTTTAAATAATGAAACATAAAATGTAGGTCATGTTTAACTCAGTTTGGAGCACAATAACTCTGAGGCATGGTATGTTACTTAGGTGACAACAACTAGCAGACAGGAATGAAGAACACAAGCACATAAATGAGAGCTGCAGATGACATCTGAAAAGATGAGAGCTGAAGCCATGAGACTGAATGAACTGGGATGGAAGAGCGGTGATAGAGGTGGTAGCCAAGGTTAGATGCTGCAGGAACAGCTATATTTTAATGGTCAGGGAAAAGAGTTAATGAAGGGATCAGAGAGCTAAGAGAAGAAAGAATAAAACATTGATGTCAAATGAGAAGAGTTTCAAAAAAAAGAAAGAAAACTAGGTGGTCATTGGGGGGTTGACCAACAGTAATACAACAAAAATAGTAAGAATTAGATAAAGAAAAATATCAAGATTTCACACTAATCCAGAGGGCCTTAGACAACAAAAAAAAATTGAAACTGAAAATAAAACTGGATTTTGCATTCTTCAAGGAAATACAGGAAAGAAGAAACCAGGGTAAAAAAGGGTTAAGCAGTAAGTGTGTAGTCAGGAAACAGAGGCAAGTAGAGATGCCTTAAGAAGTCCAGTCATGAAGGGAAAAAGAAAAACAGAATGATAATTTTAAAGAACACAATCAAGGAAGAATCAAAGGCTTTTCACTTTTTGGTTTTATAAAGCTTGGAAAGGCCCAAGAACATTTGTAGGATATGGGAAATAATCCAAAAAAAGAATAATAATCTAAAGAAGCAACATAGACAGGAAACAACTAATGAAGCAAGGTGCCAGGAAAAGAAGGAAAGGAAGAAACACAAGGTACAAGTACAAGATTTTTTGGACACTGTTATGAGAAAAAACAGAGGGAGCAGAGGCTTTTTACAGCAATTTTTGAGGGGGCTTATAATGGGGGATTCTTGGTGGATGGTTTTAATCCTGTGAATGGGTATGAGGTAAAATTATTGCCATAGAATAAAAGGGTTAGGGGCTTAAGAACAGCAGAAAGGACTAGAATAGGCATTACAATGAAAAAGCAAAAAAGGGATGAACAGACTGTAACTCAGCAGCAAATAAGGCCAAGCTGGGCTGTACAACTTATATTTGTAGAACACATACATGGCCTGGTTTTACAACTTTCTTGAACATTTGGCAACCTAATAATAATGGCAAAAATGCTAGGGATAATGCACTCTTCCCAGAACTTGGAATTAGCAAAGGAGATAAAACAAAAACTTAAAATATAAAATGCCTTCTTCTAAGTCTTTCGCTGAGTAAAAAACAAAAAATAATAGGCTGACAAAATGAAAAGAGGGCTGCCTAAACCCATCCACAAGCATTCTGAAAAACCTCCCATAACATAGATGATCTTAAAGGAAGAAGCAGACGGATATAGCATAGAAGCCAAAGTCCATTAACTTGAATATTCTACCTAAGAATGCTCCCAGGACCCACTAACAGCTAGCTAAACTCTACAAAGTAGATTTCATCCAGAAAGAGTTCCTAGATACCCTGGAGTAATTATACAAAAACAGTTATCTTCTATCAGCAAAGCAAGATCAAAGATTCAACAAGAGTATCAGAATTAAGACAGTTTACCTTTCTTAGGCGTTATCTACTAGCATTACTAAATCTCCTTCCCTAGAGATTCTAACAAGCAAAATAGTGCCCACGAGTGTTTAAGTATTTTCCTAGAAAAGGTGTATGTCAAGAAAATTTACTGAATACATAAGTACAATTCTGTACTATGAGTTACAAAGAAAGATATAATACAACAAAAAGATGACAAGTTCCCTACAGATCATAAACCTATATTCAGCCTTATAAAGGAAATAGAAGACACATGAAAATGACTGAACAGTACAACACATTTATAAGTAGAAATAAGAAGACAAATCAAGCAGTTTCTACCTATAGATGTAGATAGATAGATGTACTCAGAACCAAAGAGATGGATGCTATAAGAGAACACTCTCTGAAGAATGCTTCGCAGGCCAGGTGTGTTGGCTGATGTCTGTGATCCCAGCACTTCAGGAGACCAGGGTGGGAGGATCGCCTGAGCTTAGGAGTTTGAGACCAACCTCAGTAACATAGGGAGGCCCCATCTCCACAAAATTTAAATGAAGTTAGCCAGGTGTAGTAGCACATGCCTGTAGTCCCAGCTACTCAGGAGGCTGAGGAAGGAGGATCACTTTAGTTAGCCCAGACCACTGCATTCCAGACTGGG
>PVKP010034999.1:0-23725 GCA_004027715.1 Plecturocebus donacophilus | reverse complement strand
TGAAATTTTTAAATTTATTTTTAATTTTTATGAATACATGGTGAATATATTTGTGAGGCATTTGGAATATTTTGATACAGGAATGCAATGTATAATAACCACATCAGGGTAAATGAGGTCTTCATCACCTCAAGTATGTATCCTTTGTGCTACAAATGATCCAATTATACTTTTTTAGGTTTTTTTAAATTTTTTTTATTTTTTCTTTATTTCTTCTAAAACAAACAAAAAAACAGGATACATGTGCAGAACTGCAAGTTTGTTACATGGGTATACATGTGCCGTGGTGGTTTGCTGCACCTGTTGTTCCTCTAAGTTCCCTGCCCTCAACCCCCACCTCCCAGCAGGCCCTGGTGTGTGTTGTTCCCCTCTGTCTCTCCATGTGTTCTCAGTGTTCAGTTTCCACTTATGAGTGAGAACATGCAGTGTTTGGTTTTCTGTTCCTGTGTTAGTTTGCTGAGGATGATGGCTTCCAGCTTCATCCATACCCCTGCAAAGGACATGATCTCATTCCTTTTTATGGCTGCATAGTATTCCATGATGTATATGTGCCACATTTTTCTTATCCAGTTTATCATTGATGGGCATTTGGGTTGGTTCCAAGTCTTTGCTATTGTGAACAGTGCTGCAGTAGACATACATGTGCATGTGTCTTGATAGTAGAATGATTTATAATCCTTTGGGTATATACCCAGAACTGGGATTGCTGGGTCGAATGTTATTTCTGATTCTAGATCCTTGAGGAAGCTCCATACTGTCTTCCACAATGGTCGAACTAATTTACCTTCCCACCAACAGTACAAAAGCGTTGCTATTTCTCCACATCCTCTCCAGCATCTGTTGTTTCCTGACTTTTTAATAATTACTATTCTGACTGGCGTGAGATGATATCTCACTGTGGTTTTAATTTGTATTTCTCTGATGATCAGTGATGTTGAGCTTTTTCTTATGTATGTTGGCCATGTAAAGGTCTCCTTTTGAGAACTGTCTGTTCATATCCTTTACCCACTTTTTGATGGGATTGTTTGTTTTTTCTTATAAGTTCCTTGTAAATTGCAGATATTAGACCTTTGTCAGATGGGTAGAATGCAAAAATTTTCTCTCATTCTGTAGGTTGCCTGTTCACTCTGATGATAGTTCCTTTTGCCGTGCACAAGTTCTTTAGTTTAATTAGATCCCATTTGTCAATTTTGGCTTTTGTTGCCATTGCTTTTGGTGTTTTTGTCATGAAGTCTTTGCCCATGCCTATGTCCTGAATGGTACTGCCTAGGTTTTCTTCTAGGGTTTTGATGATTTGGAGTTTTACATTTAAGTCTTAATCGATCTTGAGTTAATTTTTTTGTATTAGGTGTAAGCAAAGGGTCCAGTTTCAGTTTTCTGCATATGACTAGCCAGTTTTCCCAACACCATTTACTGAATAGGAGATCATTTCCCCATTGCTTGTTTTTGTCAGGTTTGTTGAATATCAGATGCTTATAGATATGTGGTGTTATTTCTGAAGTCTCTGTTCTGCTTCATTGGTCTATATGTCTGTTTTGGTACCCGTGTCATGCTGTTTTTGTTACTGTAGCCTTGTAGTATAGTTTGAAGTCAGGTAGCATGATGCCTCCAGCTTTGTCCTTTTTGTTTAGGATTGTCTTGGCTATATGGGGTCTTCTTTGATTCCATGTGAAATTTTAAATAGTTTTTTCTAATTCTGTGAAGAACAGCAATGGTAGTTTGATGAGAATAGCATTGAATCTATACATTACTTTGGGCAGTATAGCCATTTTCACAATACTGATTCTTCCTATCCAGGAAGATGGAATGTTTTTCCATTTGTTTGTGTCCTCTGTTGTTTCCTTGAGCAGTGGTTTGTAGTTCTCCTTGAAGAGGTTTTCACCTCCCTTGTTAGCTGTATTCCTAGATATTTTATTCTTTTTGTAGCAATTGTGAATGGGAGTTCATTTATGATTTGGCTGTCTGCTTGCCTATTGTTGGCACATAGGAATGCTTGTGATTTTTGCACATTGATTTTTGTATCCTGAGACTTTGCTGAAGTGGCTTATCAGTTCAAGAAGTTTGAGGGCTGAGATGATGGGGGATTTTCTAAATATAAAATCATGTCATCTGCAAACAGAGACAACTTGACTTCCTTTCTTCCTATTCAAATACGCTTTATTTCTCTCTCTTGTCTGATTGACCTGACCAGAACTTCCAATACTATGTTGAATAGGAGTGGTGAGAGAGGGCATCCTTATCTTGTACCAGTTTTCAAAGGGAATGCTTCCAACTTTTGCCCATTCAGTATGATATTGGCTGTGGGTTTGTCATAAATAGCTCTTATTATTTTGAGATACATTCTGTCAATACCTAGTTTATTGAAAGTTTTTAACATGAAGGGATGTTAAATTTTAACAAAGTCCTTTTCTGTATTTATTGAAATAATCATGTGGTTTTTGTCTTTGCTTCTGTTTATGTGATGGATTATGTTTATTGATTTGCATATGTTGAAACAGTCTTGCATCCCAGGGATGAAACTGACTTGATTGTGGTGGACAAGTTTTTTTGGATGTACTGCTGGATTCAGTTTGCCAGTATTTTATTGAGGATTTTGCATCGATGTCCATCAGGGATATTGGCCTGAACTTTTCTTTCTTTGTTGTGTTTCTTCCTGGTTTTGATATCAAGATGATGCTAGCTTCATAAAATGAGCTAGGGAGGAGTCCTTCCTTTTCAATTGTTTGGAATCATTTCAGAAGGAATGGTACCAGCTCCTCTTTGTATTTCTGGTAGAATTCAGCTGTGAAACCATTCTCTTTGTATTTCTGGTAGAACTCAGCTGTGAATTTGTCTGGTCCTGAGCTTTTTTTTGGTAGATAGGCTATTAATTGCTGCCTCAATTTCAGAGCTTATAATTGATCTATTTAGGGATTCAACTTCTTCCTGGTTTAGACTTGGTATGGTGTATGAGTCCATGAATTTATCCATTTCTTCTAGATTTTCTAGTTTATTTGTGTAGGAGTGTTTATAGTGTTCTCTAATAGTAGTTTATATTTCTGTGGGGTCAGTGGTGATATCCCCTTTACTAGTTTTTATTGTATCTATTTGATTCTTCTTCTTCTTCTTCTTCTTTATTTGTCTATCTAGTGGTCTATTTTGTTATTTTTTTTTTTTCCAAAAAATCAGCTCCTGGATTCATTGATTTTTTTTGGAGGGTTTTTCATGTCTCTAACTCCTGAAAACTGATGCTGTTTAATAGAAAAATAAAATATTCTCAATTAACATAAAAGAAGACAGGGAAAGAGGAACAAAGAAGAAATAGGTAGCAACCTGGTAGACTTCAACTGAATCTTGTAACATCATGTAAATGGACTCCATTAAAAGGCAAAAAGTGTTAGACTGAATGAAATGAGAGGAGGGAGAATGACCCAGCTATGTGCTATTTTAAAAAGTAACGTTAAATATAAAGACACAAAATGTTTGAAATTAAAAGATGAGAAAAGATATATAATGCAAGCACTACAAATAAGAGAGTTGGTGTAGGTATAATGACATTAGACAAACTAGAGTTTTGGACAAGGAGTATTACCAAAGACAAAAATGTGAAAACGCTGACCAAGCACAGTGGCTCATGCCTGTAATCTCAGCACTTTGGGAGGCCAAGGCAGGTAGATCACCTGAGGTCGGGAGTTCAAGACCAGCCTGACCAACATGGAGAAACCCCATCTCTACTAAAGATACAAAATTAGCCGGGCATGGTGGCACATGCCTGTAATCCCAGCTACTTGGAAGGCTGAGGCAGGAGACTCCCTTGAACCCAGGAGGTGGAAGTTGCAGTAAGCTGAGATCGCACCATTACACTCTAGCCCGGCAACAAGAGTGAAATGTTATCTCAAAAAAAAAAAAAGTGACAACCCTAAAGTTTAATGAAAAATTGACAGAACCAAAGGAAGAAATTTTTTAAAAATCACATTCCTAGTTGGAGATTTGATTGCCTAGGTTTCAATAATTGATAAAAGTAGAAAAATTTAGTGAAGATATACAGATTTGACCAACTTAAATAAGTTGGCATTTATGGCACACTATACACTGTCTCTTAAAAAATGTTTTAGATAAAAATAAAATAATATACGTGTATGGAGAGATAGAGAGAGACAGAAAAGAGCTTTTCACTTTTTGTTTTAAAAGGATTGTTAAATTATAGATTCCCCTGAATGCATTTTTACTTTCAGTAAGGGTGCATTGCTTATCCTAGCTGGACCCACAAGGGAGGGCCTGACTGTCAGTACCCAGGAAAAGCCTGAGGTGGCTTCCTGTTGCTCCCTTGGAGGTCTGTAGGAGGCGCCCTGCTGCCTTGATAGTCCATTAAGGGCTTGGCTCTGAAAGCTCTCTGAAGCTCTCTACCTAACTCCTTCCTAAGAAGCAAAATCTGACCAGGGTGGTAAGAAACTATCACTCTTAGCTTTCCTCTTTGAACACTCCATTTTCCCTTATACCTTCAGAGCACTGTAAGCAGCAATGAAATTTGATTTTCTGTGTAAGCACCCGCTCATTTAGAGAAAAAGAGTCAGTAGCTTCTTCACCTCTGCAACTTAAAGCTGACTCCCTAATCAAACTGATTCAGCTCCCAACTGATAGGAAGAATCTCCTCCCCATTAACCTCACAGCATATTTTAGGGTTTCAGATAAAAAGAACATTCCTTTCAAATGCCTCCCCACCTCCCAAAACACAATAAACAAACTTCTACTGGTAAAGAAATACCACGGTTTTTAAAAATATTTTTAAAGAATTAGTAACAGGTCAAGCATGGTGGTAAATGCCTGTAATCCCAGCACTTTGAGAGGCCAAAGCAGGTGGATCCCTTGAGGCCAGGAATTCAAGACCAGCCAGGGCAAAGTAGCAAGACCGTGTCTCTAATATAAAAAAAAAAAAAAAAAAATTTTTTTTTAATTAGTCAGGCATGGTGGCGAATGCCTATAGTCCCAGCTACTCAAGAGTCAGAGGCAGGAGGATTGCTTGAGCCCAGGAGTTCATGGCTGTAGTGAGCTATGATCCATGCCTTTGAACTCCAGCCTGGGTGACAGAGCAAGACCCTTTCCCTTAAGAAAAAAGAAAAATAGAAAATAGTTAATAATAAAAACAATGAGCCTCTGCTAAGAATGTAAGAAAGAAATACTGAAAAATGACCAAAGAATGACTCAGAATGTTATATAATGTTCTCAAATCCCCCAGAGGGTCCAGAGAGCTCTGCAACCTTTGCCCTCCTCATGCCTGTCATTCCAGCCCAGGCTGACCAGGGTGCAGGCTGTATTCTTGGTGTGTGGCCATCGCATTGGACAAGAGATAACAGGCCTACCATTCAGGCCAACTACTGCTCAGAAAGGAAGGAAACTAACATCTGGTGAGCACCTACTATGTTTCAGGCACATTACAGACCTAAGAAGTAGCAATAGGTGAGAGTAGGCCCTGGAGTCAGAGGGGCCAAGGTTTGACTCTCAACTTACCAGCTGAAAGACTTCAGGCAAGTTACTTAACTGCTCTGCACCTCACTTTGCTCATCTGTAAAATGGTTCGTAGTGCTTCATATCTTATAAAGCTCATGGTGAAGATTGGATTGCATAACCTTGTCAATTAATTGCTTTGCACATAGCCTAAACAGAGTAATTATTCAGTGAGTATTAGCTACTAATAAATAGCATCACTATTGTTATTATTGTTCCAGTATCTCACATTCTCTTCTTAGGCAAAGTGGAAAAAAAAAATTCAAAATGGAAAGAACTCCCTAAACTCTCTTAGATCTAAATCAGCTATTCCCAGATTAGTCCCAAGAGACACTTCAGAGTGTGTCATTCCTTTCACCCAGAAGTGTCTCTGACACCAGGAAGCATCTGAGTGGACACCAGGATTCAATGTGTTGCTCTTAACCTTAGCAATTTCTGCTCTATAGTTATTAACACACAACTCCCTGCAGTTCTTTCTAACTTGTGAAAATAGGATTCAATCCCAAAAGTAAATTCATGCCACTCACTGAAATAAACAGTGCCATTTCACTTGGTGTCAGGTGAAGGGTGACATTAAAATGAAACACCGCCAACTCATTGCTGAGATAGCTGGCTCCCTCCTGCTGCACTGCTACTGACTGGGGGGAAATTCATCTTTAAAATGTCTCATGAATGATGGGTCAGTTAAAAACTTTTCCCCATTTTTAGAACAAAATTGGAATTGGCCTTTTATGGCCATTCAAAAGCAGACAGATACTATCTGCAATTATTTGCTTCTTTGCATTTATGGAATTGTTGCTTCCCCAAAGCAGGTGGCCTGAAGCAAACTGTGCCAGCTATTTCCAGAATAATCCTTGTTTGTACATTCACTCCCCACACATACTCCAAAAAATTCCAACAGGAACTAAACAGAAACAGGAACATGCAAAAAACAGGTCTCTGACGCATGCACCTCAGCCCACAGTCATCCAGATTTCTGTCCTCCTTTGTTGCTCAATTAAATAGACATTTTTAGCTGTTGTCTTATTTGACTTTCTGAATAATTTCTGAAGCACTCACACCATTGTCCACACAGCTTCATGGAAATAGCCTCATTCTCATCCTCATGACATCCTGTTCCCCAGCTTCTCTGGGCATCTTTCTGGCTGTCTCTGTCTCCTTCGTGCGTTCATCTTTCCTGCCCTCTTCCTGTATTTGTGGTTGTTCTCTGAGATGCCCACATCCATGCCTCCTCCTCTCACTCTAGGGTATAGATAACCACATGACACATGATGCTTACAACTGGAGGATACTGGAACTAAATAGTACGTTTCAGTTAGAGAGTATTCAAAAAAGTTAAATCTGACTTAACTTCAAAAAAAAAAATTGTAAGCTCATATGATTGCAAAGGTATTTACATGCTGTATAATTGTTCTCATGCTGCTAATAAAGACATATCTGACTGGGTAATTTATAAAAGAAAGAGGTTTAGTGGACTCAGTTACACATGGCTGGTAGGCCTCATAGTCATGGTGGAAGATGAAGGAAGAGCAAAGGGATGTCTAATATGGTGGTGGGAAAAGACAGAATGAGCACCAAGCAAAAGGAGAAACTCCTTATAAAACCATCAGATCTCATGAGACTTATTTACTACCACAAGAATAGCATGGAGGAAACTGCCCTTATTATTCGTTATAGCTCCCATAATCCCCCCCATCTTGCGGGAGAAATTATCTCCCACAAGATGGGGGGGATTATGGGAGCTACAATTCAAGATGAGATTTGGGTGGGGACACAGCCAAATCATATCACAAGCCCAAAGGAAAGTAATTTAAGTTAAAACTTCTAGAATGAAACTTATTTGCAAGAAGGCAGTTGGACACAGCCTGTAGGAAACTAAATTGACATAAGCTTCCTGGAAGAGCTCTAGCAATAATTATTACTAGATTTTAAAAACTAGCAATAGTTAGTGGGGTGGAGAAAAGGTAAACCATGCTCCTTTAATGCCAAAGGCAATGTTTGCATCTTTGTACTTTATATCTTGCTGCATTTGAGAAAGCTAAGTTCATACAATCTTTGTATGCCCTTAAAAACCCTTTGAAAATGTTCATACACTTGGATGCAACAATTTTATTTCCATATAATAACTAGGAATATGTGCTAATATTCATCTTAAACAATGTGGAATTAAAAATATATTTGAAATAGCAAAAAATGGAAAGCAATATAAATAGTTCATGATATATCCTATATGGTAGCATTTAAATATTTCTAAAATATATTTTATATAAAAAAGCTAAAACTACCATATAGAGGATAACTGCAATTTCTAATATATGTACCTATGTCTATTCAAACATATATACATATAGAAAACAAGGGAAAAATTGAAAGAAGTCACACACAGTGTTAATAATAATGATTTCTTGATGTTAAGAAATATGAATGAGTTATATTTCATTCCTTGAGCTTATCTATATTTTCAAAATTTACTAAAATAGTATAGCTTATCCTATGGTTTGAGTGTGCCCCTCAAATTTCATATATTGAAAGCTTAATCCCCAAATTTATATATTAATTAAAGGTGAGTTCTTTCGGGGCAATTAGGATTAGATAAGGTTATCAAGGTGAGTGCCCCATGATGGGGCTGGTGGCGTTCCAAAAAGAGGAAGAAAGGCCTGAACGGACATGCACACTCTTGCCCTCACATGATATGATGCCCCATACCATGATATGATGCATCAAGAAGGCCCTTACAAGATGCTAACTCCTCTACCTGGATTTCCCAGCCTCCAGATCCATAAGCTAAACAAACCTCTATTCTCATAAATTCTCCAGTCTGTGGTATTCAGAATTTGTTGTATGTTGTTTTTTTTTTTTTTAATTTGTGATATAAGGGTAACACTTCACACAGTGCAGGTGAAGAGTACAGTTGATCTTCATTTTTCATGAATTCCATATTTATGGCTTTGCCTACCTGCTAAAATGTATTTGTAACCCCCCAAATCAATAATTGCCATACTTTTACGGTCTTTCACAAATATAAATAGAACAGAAAAATATGTGAGGTCCCACCTTCATATTCCCAGCTAAGGTTGAGCAAGGCAACACTGACTTCTCACATCACCTCTCCTACTGTAAACAAGTGTCCTTTTACCATCTATTTAGTGCCACATTTTTCACATTTGTATACTCCTTGTTGGTATTTTGCTGTGTGAACTGGCCCCTTCCTAGTGCTGAAGTTCTATCTAGTGTTCCTCAGTGCAAAAAGGCTGTGAGGTAACTTACAGAGAATATGCTGTGTCAGATAAGCCTCACTTAGGCATA
Organism: Plecturocebus donacophilus; assembly: GCA_004027715.1. Classification (NCBI taxonomy): domain Eukaryota; kingdom Metazoa; phylum Chordata; class Mammalia; order Primates; family Pitheciidae; genus Plecturocebus; species Plecturocebus donacophilus. Next base: position 14,935 of record PVKP010034999.1, on the reverse strand, counting down.
AATTATAGTTCTATTGGCCATTAATTCAATGTTAATAAATTAACAATACTATATTAGACAAAGTATCTTTGAATAGATACACACATAAAACAAAGTTATGTATTAATTGATTGATGAAAATGCTGTGACCAGAAGCTCACAGGAACCTAACCCTATATTTCCCCTAGGAGCAATGGTTCACTATTCAATAATTCACTCTTCTCAGCAACTTTACAGACCATAACTACCATAACGAATGAGACTCAATTGTATGTACAATTCACTTATGCCTTCCACAAATACAATCATATGTCACATATTAATGTTTTGGTCAATAATGGACTGCATATACAATGGTAGTCCTATAAGATTATGATAGAGCTGAAAATATCTATTGGCTAGGATGTAGCCATAATTCCACTGTAGTACAACTCATTACTCATGTATTTGTGGTGATGCTGGTATAAACAAACCTACCATGCTGCTAGTCATATTAAAGTATGTATATACATTTATGTACAGTACATAATACTTGATAATGATAATAAACAACTATGTTACTGGTTTATGTATTTACTAAACTACACTTTTTAACATCATTTTAGGTTGCACTCCTTCTACCTGTTATCACAGGAGATGACAGTCCCACATGTGTTATTCCCCTGAAGACCTTCCCCTGAGGCAAGATGTGGTGGTGAAAGACAGTGATATTGGTGATCCTGACCCTGTGTAGGCATAGGTTAATGAGTGTGTTTATGGCTTAGTTTTTAACAAAACAGTTTAAAAAGTTAAAAAAAAAAGCTGAAGAATTTTTAAAGTAGAAAAAAGCATACAGAATAAGGATATAAAGAAGGAAAATATTTTTGCACAGCTGCGATATGTGTTTGTGTTTTAAACTATTACTAAAAATAATCAAAAAGTTTTCAAACATTAAAAAGTTTACAAAGTAAAAAAGTTACCAAAGGCCAGGCACAGTGGCTCACATCTGTAATCCCAGCATTGAGAGGCTGAGGAGGGAAGGTTGCTTGAGGCCAGGAGTTCAAGACCAGCCTGGAGAACATAGGAAGACCTCATATCTACAAAAATTAGAAAAAAAAAAAAAAGCTGGGCATGGAGACATGTGCCTATAGTCCCAGCTACTCAGAAGGCTGAGGTGGAAGGATCCCTTGAACCCAGGAGGTTAAGGCTGCAATGAGTTATGATCACACCACTGCACTCAAGCTTGGATGACAGAGTAAGACCCTGTCTCAAAAAAGAAAGGAAAAGAAAGAAAGAAAGAAAGAGAGAGAGAGACAGAGAGAGAGAGAGAGAGAGAGAAGGAAAGGAAAGGAAAGGAAAGGAGGAAAAGAAGGAAGAAAGGAAGAAAGAAAGAAAAAGAAAGAAAGGAGGGAGGGAGGGAGGAAAGGAAAAAAGGAAGGAAGGAAGGGAAGGAGAAAAGGAAAAAGAATGAAAGAAGAGGGTAAAAAAGGTTATGGTAAGCTAAGGTTAATTATTATTTAAAAAGAAAAAAAATTAATTTATCCTAAATGTACCACATTTATAAAGTCTACAGTACTATACAGTAATATCCTATCCCCTCACATTCACTCACCAATCACTCACTGACTCACCCAGAGCAACTTCCAGTCCTGCAAGCTTTATGTTTAGATACATAAATCCTTACCTTTGTGTTACAACTGCCTACAGTATTCAGTACAGTATACAGGTTTGTAGCCTACAAGCAATAGGCTATCCCACATAGCCTACATGTATAGTAGGCTGTACCTTCTAGGTGGGTGTAAGCACACACTATGATGTTCACACTGTAACAAAATCACTTGATGATGAATTTTGCAGAATATATTCCCATCAATTTGTATTACATTAAATGCTAACATGAGCTAGATGTAATGCAGTGCCTAGAATGAAGAAAAATGTGTTAATATACAGGCATGGTGGCTCATACCTGTAATCTGAGCATTTGGGGAGGTGAAGGTGGGAGGATTGCTTGAGCCCAGGAGTTCAAGACAAGCCTGGGAAACATATTGAGAGCTCCATTGCTACAAAAAAACATTTAAAAAGTTAACCAGTTATGGTAGGACAGTCCTGTAGTTCCAGCTACTCAGGAGGCTGAGGCAGAAGGATCACTTGTGCCCAGGATTTCAATGCTGCATTGAGCTATGATCACCCCATTGCACTCTAGCCTGGGGATCAGAGTGAGATGCTGTCTATTAAAAGTTATTTTTAATTAAGAAAAGAAAAGATATGTAATAAATGTTTATTAAATAAACTTACTTTTCCCTTAAAAAGAAATTATAGGGAGGAGTCCACCAAGATGGCCAAATAGGAACAGCTCCAGAGCATAGTTCCCAGCAAGAGCAACACAGAAGGTGAGTGATCTCCGCATTTCCAACTGAGGTACCAGGTTCATCTCAATGGGACCGGTTGGACAGTGGGTGTAGCCCAAGGAGGGCAAACCGAGCCAAGGTGGGGTGCTGCCTCACTCAGGAAGTGCAACTGGCCGGAGGACCTTCCTCCTACCCAATGGAGGCCACCAGGGACTTTTACCAGCCACTCCAGCACTCTGGTTCAGATACTGCCCTTCTCCCATGGTCTTTACAGCCCACAAACCAGGAAATTTCCACCAGGTGACAAGCACCATAGGTCTGCAGCACAAATCTGAGCCACCATTTCAGCCGGCACGGCAGGCTTTCAGCACAAATGTAGGTGGCCGTTTAGGACTCACCCTCCCCTGAAACAAGGAGAGCTGAAGGTAGGGAGCCAAGTGATCTGGCTTGGCAAGGCCCACCAACACAAAGATCAGCAACTGAAATCCTCTAGCTTGAGAGTTTCACAGCCAGCACAGCAGTTTGAGCTCCACCCAGGAAGGTTCAGCTCAGTGGGGAAAAGGGTGTTCACCATTGCCAAGGCAGTTCTAACCTTACCTGTGTAAACAAAAGAACGAGGAAGTATACACAGCAGCTAGATGGGGCCCACAGCAGCTCAGCAGTGCCTCTGCAGGCAGACTGTGACTAGACTCCCTCCTAGCTGGGGAGGGCATCTCTGAGAAAAGGCAGCAGCCCCCACCAAGGACTTATAAATAAAGCCCCACCTTCCTGGGACAGAGCACTTGGGAAAAGGGGTGGTTGTGAGTTCCATGGCAGCAGACTTAAATGTCACTGCCCAGCAGCTCTAAAGGGAGCAATGGAGCTTCCAGCACAGCACTTGAGCTCTGATAAGGGACTGACTGTCTCCTCAAGCAGCTCCTCGATCCCCGTATATTTAAAAGAGACACCTCATAAAGGTGAGCTCAGGCTGACATCTGGCGGGTACCCTTCTGGGACAAAGATAACAGAAGAAGAAACTGGCAGCAACCCTTACTGTTCTGCAGCCGCTACAGGTGATCCCAAGCAAGCAGGGTCTGGAGTGGACCTCCAGCAGTCCTATAGCAGAGGGGCCTGACTGTTAGAAGGTAAACTAAAAAACAGAAAGAAATAACTTCATCATCAACAAAAAGGATGTCCACTCAGAGACCCCATCCAAAAGTCACCACCAACCAAGACCACAGGTAGATAAATCCACAAAGATGAGAAGAAACCAGTGCATAAAGGATGAAAACACCCAAAACCAAAAGGCCTCTCTTCCTCCAAGAGATCACAACTCTTCATCAGCAAGGAAACAAGGCTGGATGGAGAATGAGTCTAATGAATTGACAGAAACAGGCTTCAGACTGGGTAATAACAAACTTCTCTGAGCTAAAAGAACATGTTCTAACCCAATGCAAAAACACTAAGAACCTTGAAAAAAGGTTTGACAAAATGCTAACGAGAATAAAAAGCTTAGAGAAGAATATAAACGACTTGATGGAGCTGAAAAACACAGCACGAGAACTTTGCGAAGCCTACATACGTTTCAATAGCTGAATCGATCAAGCAGAAGAAAGCATATCAGAGATTGAAAATCAACTCAATGAAATAAAACAAGAAGGCAAGATTAGAGAAAAAAGAGTGAAAAGTAATAAACAAAGCCTCCAAGAAATATGGGATTATGTGAAAAGACCTAACGTATGTTTGACAGGTGCACCTGAATGTGATGGAGAGAATAAATCTAAGCTGGAAATCACTCTTCAGGATGTTATCGAGGAGAACTTCCCCAACCTAGCAAGGCAGGCCAATATTCAAGTCCAGGAAATACAGAGAACACCACAAAGATACTCAAGAAGAGGAACTCCAACACACATAATCATTAGATTCGCCAGGGTTGAAATGAAGGAAAAAATGCTAAGGGCAGCCAGAGAGAAAGGTTGGGTCACCCACAAAGGGAAGCCCATCAGATTCACAGCAGATCTCTCGGCAGAAACCCTACAAGCCAGAAGAGAGTGGGGGCCAATATTCAACATCCTTAAAGAAAAGAACTTTCAACCTAGAATTTCATATCCAGCCAAACTAAGCTTCATAAGCAAAGGAAAAATAAAGTCCTTTATGAACAAGCAATTGCTCAGAGATTTCATCACCACCAGGCCTGCTTTACAAGAGCTCCTGAAAGAAGCACTAAACATAGAAAGGAACAACCAGTACCAGCCACTCCAAAAACATACCAAATGGTAAAGAGCATCGACACAATGAAGAAACTGCATCAACTAATGGGCAAAACAACCAGCAAGCATCAAAATGGCAGAATCAAATTCACACATAATAATATTAACCTTAAATGTAAATGGGCTAAATGCCCCAATCAAAAGACACAGACTGGCAAATTGGATAAAAATTCAAAACCCATAGGTGTGCTGTCTCCAGGAAAACCATCTCACATGCAAGGATACACATAGGCTCAAAATAAAGGGATGCAAGAAGATTTACCAAGCAAATGGAGAGCAAAAAAAAGCAGGAGTTGCAACCCTAGTCTCTGATAAAATAAACATTAAACCAACAAAGATCAAAAGAGACAAAGAAGGGAATTACATAATGGTAAATGGATCAATGCAACAAGAAGAGCTAACGATCCTAAATATATACACACCCAATACAGGAGCACCCAGATACATAAAGCAAGTTCTTAAGGACTTACAAAGAGACTTTGACTCCCACGCAATAATAGTGGGAGACTTTAACACTTCACTGCCAGTATGAGACAGATCAATGAGACAGAAAATTAACAAGGATATCCAGGACTTTAGCTCAGATCTGGACCAAGCAAACCTAATAGACATGTACAGAACTTTCCACCCCAAATCCACAGAATATACATTCTTCTCAGCACCACATCACACCTACTCTAAAACTGACCACATAATTGGAAGTAAATCACTCCTCAGCAAATGCAAAAGAACGGAAATCATAACAGTCTCTCAGACCACGGTGCAATCAAATTAGAATTCAGGATTAAGAAACTGACTCAGAACCACAAAACTTCATGGAAACTGAAAAACTGGCTCTTGAATGTTGACTGGATAAACAACGAAGGCAGAAATAAAGATGTCCTTTGAAACCAATGAGAATGAAGACACAACGTACCAGAATCTCGGGGATACATTTAACACAATGTCTAGAGGAAAATTTATACCAATAAATGCCCACATGAGAAGCAAGGAAAGATCTAAAATCGACACTCTATCATCAAAATTGAATGAGCTAGAGGAGCAAGATCAAACAAACTCAAAACCTAGCAGAAGACAAGAAATAACTAAGATCAGATCAGAACTGAGGGAGATAAAGATACAAAAAATACCCTTCAAAAAATTAATAAATCCAGGAGGTGGTTTTTTGAAAAGATCAACAAAATGACAGACTGCTAGCCATATTAATAAAAAAGAAAAGAGAGAAGAATCAAATATATGCAATAAAAAATGATAAAGGGGATACCACTACCAATTCCACAGAAATACAAACTACCATCAGAGATTACTACAAATAACTCTGTGCACATAAACCAGTAAACCTGGAAGAAATGGATAAATTCCTGGACACTTGCACACTCCCATGCCTAAACCAGGAGGAAGTCAAAACCCTAAATAGACCAATAACAAGGGCTGAAGTTGAGGCAGCAATTAATAGCCTACCAACCAAAAAAAGCCCAGGTCCAGATGTGTTCATAGCCAAATTCTACCAGACATACAAAGAGAAGCTGGTACCAATCTTTCTGAAACTATTCCAAACAATACAAAAAGAGGGAATCCTTCCCAAATCATTTTATGAGATCAACATCATCCTGATACCACATCCTGGCAGAGACTCAACAAGAAAAGAAAACTTCAGGCCAATATCCATGATGAACATAGATGCAAAAATCTTCAAATACTGGCAAATCAATTGCAACAGCGTATCAAAAAGCTTATCCATCACGATCAAGTAGGCTTCATCCCGGGGATGCAAGGCTGGTTCAACATACGCAAGTCTATAAACATAATTCACCACATAATCAGAACCAAAGACAAAAAACAAATGATTATCTCAATAGATGCAGAGAAGGTCCTCAACGAAATTCAACAGCCCTTTATGCTAAAATCTGTCAATAAACTAGGTATTGACAGAATGTATCTCAAAATAATAAGAGCTACTTATGACAAACCCACAGCCAATATCATACTGAATGGGCAAAAACTGGAAGCATTCCCTTTGAAATCTGGCACTAGACAAAGATGCCCTCTCTCACCACTCCTATTCAATATAGTATTGGAAGTGCAAGCCAGAGAAATCAGGAAAGAAAAAGAAATAAAGGATATTCAATTAGGAACAGAGGAAGTCAAATGCTCTCTATTTGTAGATGAGATGATTGTATATTTGGAAGACCCCATCATCACAGCCCAAAATCTCCTGAAACTGATAAGCAACTTCAGCAAAGTCTCAGGATACAAAATCAATGTGCAAAAATCACAAGCATTTCTATACACCAATAACAGACTTAAAGAGAGCCAAATCACGAACGAACTGCCACTCACAATTGCTACAAAGAGAATAAATACCTAAGAATACAACTAACAAATGATGTAAAGTACCTCGTCAAGGAGAACTACAAACCACTGCGCAAGGAAATAAGAGAGGACACAAACAGATGGAGAAACATTCTATGTTAGTGGTTAGGAAGAATCAATATTGTGAAAATTGATTATATATATGTATATATATGAAATTATAAGTGTAATAGCCCAACATTTACTTGGATTTTCTGAAAAGCCTGAAGGATGACAGCTTTATAAATCTCCTTTGCCTGGGCTACATTTGCTTGCAAGAACAGTTATCCTCTATTTCTCAGACCAACCTGCCCTTCAACAACCAAACATTCTTACCAAGAAGAATATCCAGAATCGCTTCAAAATTGTGTTTTAGCCTAAAGGTAATTACCAGTGATTTTTTTAAAAGAGTTTTTCAGCCACTGACTTCTCCTCAACCTAATTCATTCTTCTCCTGTGAGGGAATACAATTATAACTTTCATAATAACTTTATAACTTTCATTCATTAGTGGAGACATACTGATTCTGCAATATTCAAACCTCCATATTTCTGAAAGAGAAGCAAAGAAAGAAATTGTTTAAAAAGAGATGGAAATAGTCAGAGCCTCAAACTAATCAAGTAAAAACATCAGACAAATTTACATGAAAGAACATTCTACAAAATACGAGTACTTTTGAAAAGTTTCAAGGTCACATAGACAAGGAAAGACAGAGGAGCTGTCATAGCTTTGAGGCGACTAAGAAGGAATGACAACTAAATGCAAATGAGATCTTGAGTTGAATCCTAAAACAGATAACAGGCATGGTGAAAAACTAAGGAAATTCAAACAAAGTCTGTAGTTTAATTAAGAGCATAGTATCTATGTGAATTTTTCATTTTGCTAATTGTATTATGGTTGTGGTCAGTGTTAACATTATAAGTAGCTGGGTAAAACTGCAAGAACTCTGTATTACATTTGCAACTCTTCTCTAAATTCCAAAATTTAATCCAAGAGATGGCTCATTCTATATTCAAAGTATAAATGTGGAAGCCGGCTTGGGCAGGAGGGGTGGATAAATTGCTACTTTGGGTGATTGGGCAAGTTTCTTGCAGCTGATAGGGACTCATCATTTACGAAAAAGAATGGACATGAAGTAGTCCTTAACAGCACTAGCTAGGACAGCAACTCTCCCCAGAGCCTTAATTCCTGCCTCCTGAAAGATTTCTCAAAGCTCTCTGTGTATTGAGCACATCCTCCCATCTGCCAGTCCAGATCTATACAAAAGAAATGATCTATACAAAAGAGTAACCTAGAAGACCAGAGCTCTGCAAGCACAGAGCCCTTTTGGGAAACTGTATATTTCACCTGGAAACTTAGCATGGGGGCTGTCTGTGGCCTGGGAGTGTTTTCTCTGAGCATGAATTCTATGTCGAAGAACAACACACATCCTCAAATGTCCCTCTAGGAAACATTTGTCTTCATATGTCTTTCTGAGAAAACGTAGGCCCTAAAGTCTCAATATCTTAGTATTATATGACTATGCAAAGTCTATCTCATAGTCATTACAGGCTATGATTTTCCCCCAAGTTCCTTCGAAGGTCCATTGCTGTTTAAAATCTTGTCTTTGTGTAATTATTCTAAATCACAATGGGCATAATGCAAACAGAGGAAAGGAAGTTACTTATTCCCTTCCTGAAGACACATCAGTACTGGGGCTGTTGATATGAAATACTGAGAAATTTATTTTCTCCTCCACATAAGTTTCTTGAACCAGCCCTTCCTAAAAGCCACTTGATCAGCAAGATACATTGAACCCTTACAGAGATCTGAATCTCCACCATGCACCTCTATGACTTTGTAACAAGATGTGATTCAGTCTATATCTATCCAAGACATATGAGGGCTCAGGGCTATATACCAATGCAAGAAATCCTAAGCATTGACTGCAGAGTATCACTGAGTCACACATTATGAACGCAGAAAAGCTCCAGGAGATCAGCCTAGAAAACATGCTGTAACCCTGGGATAGGCAGGCCTACATGAAATGTGGCAGCAGTGATGATGATGGTGTGGAGCTGTAAGACAGTAGCAGTAATAATAGCAATGATAATAAGAAACTCTAACAGAGCTATCACTACGTTCCAGGCACAGTATTCAGGACTTGAAGGGCATTATCTCTTGTGAGCCTCTGATGTAAATATGTCAGTTCTCTATCATATGAATGGTGAAGGAACTAAGGCTTTGTGAGGTTAGGTAACTTTCCAGACATCACAGCCCTACTAAACAGAGGAAATGAACCAAATTGTGCTGACCCAAGAACTGACAAGTTTAACCAAACTGCACTAGACACTATGTAACTTAATAAACTACAGGGTTTCCTGTCACCCAAATTTCTCTACCTACATGGCCTCTGTGAGATGCCTTCAGGCAGAGTGAAGGGCCCGAAGAAAAGAACCATTATGGTCCTTTTCTCACCCTTCTCCTTTCTCCCGAAATACACAGCTTGCTCAGACCTGGACTTCCACAGAGTCTCTAGACCCAGGCCAGCCCTAATCCCCTCTCCTGAAACAGTCCTTGCAGTCTCAGAGGCTTGGATTCACCAAGGAGTTTCATAGCCAATGTTCAAATGTCACTGACCTCTCCTTGGTCCTCAAGGTAAGCTTTGACATGTCACCCGGACTGACCAATTAAAATAATTCATCTTTCCAACACAGCAATCCAAGAAGAGCTCATCTAAGTTCTTCCTGAAAACTGATATGGATGCTTGGAGGGAACGAATCTGTCTCTTTTGCTCTTTAATTCCAAGCTGAAAGGATGCTTATGACCACCAAGGATGTGTTGTCATGGAGAGAGCCTAGGAATAAAACTAAGTAATGATAAGCGGTACTGAGAGACAGAGACAGAACAGAAGAGACAGAGAGCTGATGAGAATGATTGAAGCCCTGGGTTCAACTATGTCTGAAACCAAACCTACCACTTGGAATTCTCCGTTAAGTAAATTAAAATATTCCCTTGTGTATCTGGTTTGTATGGAATTCTCCTCATCTGCAGCTTACAGCCCTAACCAATATGGTGCACATCTAACTTCCTTGATAATAAATGTTTCCTCCTTAGTTCTTTTAAACTCCTTTAAATTATTTCAGTATTGAAAAAGTGGGAAAAAGTATGAATTAGTATTCTTTCTCTTAATATATATATATATAGAGAGAGAGAGAGAGTATATATATATGTATATATATATATCTCTCTATATATATATACATATATATATACTCTCTCTATATATATATATCTATATATATATATATATAGATCTATATATATATATAGAGAGAGAGAGACATATATATATAATTCACTGCTTTTCATGTGGCAGCAGTGCTTATGAAATAGGAGATATATAAAATTATGAGTATGTTGGGTTAATTAAAATAAGCTGAAAAGATTTCGATATTTTTAGCTTTAGAAATGCCTACTAATATGACAAATCCTAGCTCAATTAAATGAGATGCATATTAAAAACCATGTTTAATCTCTAAAACTGTGTGTGTGTGTGTGTGTGCATGTGCACACAAATGCACCAATAATTTCCAGACTTACATCTCTCACTTTGACCTCTCCCCAAAGTTCCAGGCTCCTTTATCCATCTGCCCACTGGACATCTCACCTTTAACATCAACAGGAATCCAATGTCCAAAAGATAACTTTGAATTTCCCTTCAAAATCTGATCATCTTTAGAGTTCTCCTATTGGGTGACAATAGTCTTCAAGTCACCCAACAGGTAGGGTGCAAAACTTAAAGTTATTCTAAATTTCCTTCCTCCTTTTACCTCACATCTGGTCAATCAACAAATTCTGTTGGTTCTGCTTTAAAATGTATCCTGAATCGAACTGTATTTCTCCACTTCCATTGCTACCACCCTGGTCCAAGTCCACACCTCTCACATGGGTCACTACAACAGCCTCTTGACTGGGATTCCTGCTGCCACCTACAGCCCCTTCTAGTTGATTATAGCCAGAGATACATCTTTTATGTTTTTTGAGGCCGTCATTTCTTTATTTTCACTTTGTATGATATTTTGGGAGAACGGCTGATAATTTATTTATCCATTCTATGGCTAATGAACATTTGAGTAGTTTCCGCTGTTTGCCATTACAGTGCTGTAATAAATGTTCTTGCACGTATTTCCTGGTGCATTAATGCTAGAGTTTTTGTAGGTTTATACAGAGGAGTTCAATTTCTTAGTCAAAGGATATGCACTTCTACAACTTATTAGATAACAACAAGTCATTCTGCAAAATGTTGCACTAATTTGCATTCTCACTAACAGTTTTTTAAATTTTATTTTAAATTCAGTGGTACCTGTGGAGGTTTGTTACATAGGTAAACATGTGTCATGGTGATTTATTGTACAGATTGTTTTATCACTCAGGTATTAAGCCTAGTACCCATTCGTTATTTTTCTTGATCTTCTCCCTCCTCCTACCCTCCCCCCTCCAAGAGGCCCCAGCGTGTGTTGTTCCACTCTATGTGTCCATGTGTTCTCATCATTTAGCTCCCACTTATAAGTGAGAAGATGTAGTATTCAGTTTTCTGTTCCTGTGTTAGTTTGCTAAGGATAACGGTTTTCAGTTCCATCCATGTCCTGCAAAGGACATAATCTCATGATCTCATTCTTTTTTATGACTGCATAGTATTCCATGTTGTATATGTACCACATTTTTCTTTTTTTTTTTTTTTTTTGAGATGAAGTCTCACTCTGTCACCAGGCTGGAGTGCAGTGGAGCGATCTCAACTCACTGCAACCTCTGCCTCCCTGGTTCAAGCGATTCTCCTGCCTAAGCCTCCCAAGTACCTGGGACTACAGGTGGCACCACCACACCCACCAAATTTTTGTATTTTTAGTAGAGACACGTTTCACTATGTTGGCCAGGATGGTCTCTGTCTCTTGACCTTGTGATCTGCCCACCTCGGCCTCGTAAAGTGCTGGGATTACAGGTGTGAGCCACTCCTCCTGGCCCACATTTTCTTTATTTAGTCCATCACTGATGGGCATTTAGGTTGATTCCATGTCTTTGCTATTGTGAATAGTGCTGCAGTGAACATTTGCATGCGTGCGTCTTTATAATAGAATAATTTATATTCCTTTAGGTATATAGCCAGTAATGGGATTGCTGAGTCAAATGGTATGTCTGTCTTTAGGTTTCTGAGGAATCGCCACATTGTCCTCCATAATGGTTAAACTAATTTACACCCCCACCAAGAGTGCAAAAGCGTTTCTTTTTCTCCACAACATCACTAGTATCTGTTATTTTTTCACTTTTAATAATCGCCATTCTGGTGTGAGATGGTATCTCATTTTAGTTTTGGTTTGCATTTCTCTAATAATCAGCGACACTGAGCTTTACATCTTTTGAAATATAAACATGATCATGTCATGCCTCTGCTCTGAATCCTCCAACAGCTTTCTATCATACTCAGAGTAAAGGCCAAATCTCTTACTGTGACCCATAAGGCTCTGTGTGATCCATCATCCCCTCAATCTCTGCCATCATCTTTTATCGCTGCCTCCTTTATTTATTCTGCTGCAGAGGCACTGGCCTCCTTGCTGTTCCTACAATACAGCCAGTATGCAATCACCTCAGGGTCTTTGCTCTTCCCGTTCTCTCTGCCTAGATGCTCTACCCTTAGCTATTTGCGTGGCTTGTTTCTTCTCTTCATTCGGGCGTCAGCTCAAATGTCACCTACTCCAAGAAGTATTCCGGGGCTGGCCTAAAATAGTCCTCCCTTCAGTCTCTCTCTAACTCTTACATTGCTTTATTTTTCTTCATGGGTCTTATGCTATGACATGTTATTGCTTCTTCTTCTCTATTTGTTTATTAACTGATCAGCTTCTCTAGAATATAAACCCCCATGAAAGTGGGATTTTGCTGTATTTAGGGCAGTATCTGCAACATATTGAACAATGCCAGAGACAAAGTAAGCATATACTAAATACTTGCTGATTAGAAGAAATATTTGAAACATATAAGACAGGCAAAAGGTTAATACTGTATCTCTAATAGAAAGAGATGTTCCAATAAATAAGAACCCTATTTCTTTAGTTGTTGTTTTGAGATAGGGTCTCACTCTGTTTGTTGCCCAGGCTGGAGTGAAGTGGCATGATTACTTCTCATTACAGTCTCCACCTGCCAGACTCAAGTGATCCTCCCACCTCAACCTCTCGAGAAGCTGGGACTGCAGGCATGCACCACCACACCCAGCTAATTTTTTATTTTATTTTTTGTAGATGTGGGATCTCACTGTGTTGACCAGGCTGGTCTCAAACTCCTGATCTCAAGCAATCCTCCTATCTCAGCCTCCCAAAGTGCTGGGACTACAGGCATGAGCCACCTCACTTGGCCAAGAATACTATTTCATTCCCATAGAAAAAACTGGCACACCTATTGCCTAGATCTTGGCTTTTAAATATTACTCTCCAATAAAAGGGACCAGAGTTCCTTGGAGAAATGGGCTGATTCCAGGGCTGGGATACAAAAAAATACAAGATGAATCTGGATCATCTTGTAGCTCCATAAAATAAGGAAGTTCTCGGAGAGAGACCCAAGATGGCCGATTAGCAACAGCTCAGGAATGTAGCTCCCAGTGAAAGCACAGAGAACGAGTGTACGCCGCACTTTTCGACGAATTTTTGTTGCCTACAGGCTGGGAGATTCCCGGCAGAGGAGCCACACGGGTTGCCAGCATGACTCTTTTGGCCAGCGTGGCTGTTTTGCCGGTGCCCCAGCGTGGCGCTTCCCGGTGCGGAGTATACGGGACGGACGGGCTCGGCTGGTCCCATCCCCATAAGGAAAACAGCAATTGGAAGCGCTGAGGACTGAGAGTTTCACAGCAAGCACAGCGAACCCGGGAAGGTCTGGCTCTGTGGGGAAGGGGCGTCCGCCAAAGGAAAACTAAGAAACAGAAAAAACTTCATCACCGGGCGGAGAGAGATCCAAGATGGCCACGTAGCAGCAGCTCAGGATTGTAGCTCCCAGTGAAAGCATAGAGAACGAGTGGATGCTGCAATTGCAGACGAATTTTTGATGCCCACAGACTGGGAGATTCCCGGCGAAGGAGCCACCCGGGTCGCCAGCGTGACTCTTTTGGCCAGCGTGGGCTTCTCAGTGTGGAGTGTACGGGACTGGGTGCCCAAAGGCTCCACTGGTCCTATCCCCACAAGGAGAACAGCAATTGCAAGCGCTGAGGAGAGAGCGAGCACAGCTGAACCTGGGAAGTCCCAGCTCTGTGGGGAAGGAGCGCCCCCCAAAGGAAAACTAAGAAACAGAAAAAACTTCATAACTAACAAGCTAGACGTCCACTCAGAGACCCAATCTGAAAGTCGGCAATTACAAAGACGACAGGTGGATAAATCCACAAAAATGGGAAGAAACCAGTGCAAAAAGGCTGAGAACACCCGAAATCAGAATGCCTCTCCTCCTACAGGGGATCGCAGCTCCTCATCAGCAAGAGAACAAGGCCTAACGGAGGATGAGTGTGATAAACTCACAGAATCAGGCTTCAGAAGGTGGATAATAAGAAACTTCTGTGAGCTAAAAGAACATGTTCTAACCCAATGCAAAGAAACTACGAACCTTGAAAGAAGATTTAACGAAATGCTCATGAGAATGGACAACTTAGAGAAGAATATAAGTGAATTGATGGAACTGAAAAACACAACACGAGAACTTCGCAAAGCATGCACAAGTTTCAACAGCCGAATTGACCAAGCAGAAGAAAGGATATCAGAGGTCGAAGATCAACTCAATGAAATAAAACAAGAAGGCAAGATGACAGTAAAAAGGGAGAAAAGGAATGAACAAAGTCTCCAAGAAATATGGGACTATGTGAAAAGACCTAATCTACGTTTGATAGGTGTACCTGAATGTGACGAAGAGGACGAATCCAAGCTGGAAAATACTCTTCAGGATATTATCCAGGAAAACTTCCCCAACCTAGCAAGGCAGGCCAATATTCAAGTCCAGGAAATACAGAGAACACCACAA
>PVKP010034998.1:0-23707 GCA_004027715.1 Plecturocebus donacophilus | reverse complement strand
GCACCTGCTAAGCTATTCAATACTTCCATACCTTTAGATATGTCCTTTCTTCTTTCTAGTATGGTCTTTTTTTCCCTTGTCTTTTCTCTGGGAAATGCCTTCAAAGCCATCTTTCTTCTCCAGCTTATTCTTCCCTTCTCAGGTATGGCCGTTTGACAGCCTTCCCTAACCATTTCTACCCTAAGCCAGAATTAATTCCCTCCCTCCACTGAACCTTGGACATAGCTTGTTGATCATGGGTATTGTGTTTTGTTTGCATGTCTTTCTTCTCTACTGAAATGTTGCTCTGTGAGGCCAGGAATGAGGCCAGGTATTTTGACTACTAGAGTGCACATGCAGTGTCTGTGTAGTCCATAGTAGGTTTTTTAATGGAAATGGGGAGGAATAAAGGAATAATGGTCAGAACTCTTGGAGACAATTTTACCTTAATCCAAAGAAATAATGCTAACTGGAGAGGGGGGAATTTCAGGTATGATAGGAGGTTGATCAGGGCTATATGTTTTTTGAGTTGGGGAACCTGGCTTAAGGGAGGCCTTTGTCTACAGCATCCATGGCAGCTAAGGGGAGGGAATACGTGTGCATCACGTGCTGTCTGGGGTTTGGCAGAATGGAGACATCAACGCTGATGGTGCCCAGATCCCGGCACTTAACAGCAGACACCATAGGTTATTAAAGCTGAGAGCCTATCTAGGAAGATTAGCTGCAGGAAGTGCTTTAACCACGGAGCAAACAGGCAGTCGCTTGATTAGTGCCTCAGACATGGTATGGTACTGTGGTGTTGGGTTTCCATCTGAACCATTACTTGGATATTTGAGATCTGGAGCTTCAGTTCTATCCTGACCTTGCATTTGATTTCTGAATCCATACAACAGCAATGAGCCTTGTTTGCTTCTCTTAGACTGCATTTCCAAGCAGTGGGTTTTGTGTCCCTTGTTTTTGGACATTTGAAAAGGATGCTGAGAATTAACCCATATGGTGTTTGTTTAGGTGGGAAATCCTAAATAGTTTCTTGTACTAGGAGAACACAGTAGCAAATATATCTTTATGGAAATGTGTTTTAAATCAAAAGGGCTCCATATTTTCCCCTGTGTTTGAATGTGACATTCTTGATCATTCCAGACCCACCTGTCTGAGAATACAGGAATCAAAAACAGGAGTCACTCTCGAATTTCACCTCTATTTAATCCATCACAGAAACATACTGGCTTTTCACTGTATATATATAAAAAACCACACCAGGACATTTAAACAAAGTGACACAGATCATCAGCAGATCAACTGGGAATGACGGCTCAATCAAACAAATGTATGTTGAGAATTTCCAAAGGGCAGCTCTCACAGCAGCCAAGCCAAATTTGTTTAGTATACACGAGTTAGCTGCTTAGAAACATTCACTATGCTGCATGCCAGATGATGACTTTTCTAGGTAAACATCCATTTAGCCGCATATATCCATCCATGAAAGTGTTGGTGTGATTTTGATCTATTCTCTTGGACTCCTGAAATTATGACTTCATTCCACTCATAGCCAAGTACCGAACTCACACATGAACCATTTAGGTTAAAAAAAGGAGGCGGGAGCTAGCCACTTATTTTAAAATGTAACATAATCATGTAAAAGGTAGGAGAAACTCCATAAAATTGACAGGCCATTTCACTTTTCTCACAAGTAATAAAGTAAGCATCATTAAAATGGATGTCAAATTTCAGGACAGGGAAGCAGCAAGGAAAATACCTACCTTGTTCTTGGTATTTGAAATAGAATGTGGAGTCTTTATCCTACCTCAGTCTAAACTTGGAGACATTCCTTTTTTGGGTAAGGGGTTGGGAGTTTGTTTATAATTGGAATTTCGTAATCAGATCCTAAGTAAGAACATTTGGATTCTTCAGAAAAGGGCATTTATTTGTCTTATTAATTCTTCTATTTGAATAATTTACTTTTCTCTTTTGATAGGTGTCACTTAAAGAATGGAAAACTGTATTCAGCACAATCTTTAAGTCCAAAACAAAAAAAGCAAAATGTTTCTTTGAAAAACCCACAAAAGCAAAAAACAAAACTTTCTGGTAGAATATTCAAACTCTAGGCTCATGCTCACCATCTGTTTTGAAATCTAGCTTGTGTTGTACAAGGTTTAGCTCAGTACTCTGGTTTATTTATCAAAATCTTCTCTTTCTGATTCTTTTCAACTAGAAAATTCTCACTTCTGGGGGCACATTTGCAAACAGCAAGCTTGGGAATCCTGTTTTTGGCCAAGGAGTAATTATCTAAAGTTTGTTGGAAGAGATCATTGTTTTCCAACTTTAATCTCTTCTAGAAGAAAACTGGACACATGTCACTTACTTAGGCAAGCATTCTGAATGATCAGTGGTCTACAATTCTAGAAAACATGTCTTCCAGTAATGGCAATGACTTTTGTAAATGAGAGCTTCCATTGAAATCTGTGTCAGATTCAGAGCTAAGTGAGGCACAAAGTACAGCTTTCAGAAATGAAATTCCTCATAATTAACATTTAAAAAGTTGGCTCAATTTGAATTTGAGCATCTAGTATATTTACAGCACTAAAGGGAAGATATAAAGGTAAATGAAACACAGCCCTTGCCCTAAAGTCACTAGAAATCAGAACGAGGAGATGGACGTGAATAAAACTCACTCTAATTGTGCCAGGTAAATGACAAAAGGGTATGTTTTGAGGTACATTTTATGTACTTTGTGATCCATAAAGCAAGGAACTCACTCCAGAGCTTAAGGAGACGGTGAACATGGAGAGTGAGAACGCTTAGCAGATGAGATGGCATCTAAACGGGGTCTGAAAGGGTTTCAGTGTGTAAATTCTCAATGCTGCCTCTTTAGCAAGGCCTTCCCTACCTGAAGCAACCACCTGCTCCCACATTTCACCCCGCTTTTTCTGCTGAGCACCTAAGACTTTCTGATGTTCTCTGTGTGCCTGTTGGGTTAGTGTCCCCCGTACCCATCAGGCAGTAAGGTTCATCGGAGCAGGGGCATTGCTGGTCTTGCTCACTGCTCCCTCTACAGCTCTCAGAACAGGAGGAGGCCCTCGCCAGGGAGCAGAGAAATGGAGAAGATCAGAAGGTTGACAATAAAAACAACACAGAGAAGCCAAATTGCACAGGATATTTATGGACACGAAAGAGATGAGCACATAAAGCACTTTGTGAGGTCCTCAGAAAAATGTGGCTGATTTTTGAGACTAAGATTGAAGAACTCTAACCCTCCTACATTTGTCTAAAATGAATGTCAATCTTGATGACCCAGGATAAAGGTTTATTGGGAGAATAATACACCTTTAGTTCTCATCCATGAACAAGTGTATGATATGTTCTTCAATCCCTTTATCCAGGTTTTCAAAATGGGATGTAGAACGTTTTTCTATTTATATTATTATTTATATGCCCCCAAATGTGTATAAATGAGTGGCAACCTTTAAATCCGTGGAGAGAGCCCTAATGTTCGTGCACATAGAATTTTAGTGACTTGAGTTTGCAGAATAATCTTGGAGCAAGTGGGGATTTGTTGAAAACAGAAGATTTTGCTTAAGTATAAATAAATAACAAAGACAATAGCCTGCTATGTTCCCACATGCATTTAAGTACTCCTACAATGCAAATTTCACACAGTCCCAAGAATATTATTTATCAAAGCAGCTCCCAGGTATTGGGGATGAACCAGAAGCTTTCAAAGTGTTGATTGATCACTCTTTGCTAGCAGTTTACTAGGATTACACAGCCACTCCAAAATCAACAGCCTGGAAGAAAATGATACGTCTTGGAACAAAGGCTGGAATGTTAGGTTAGCAACTGCCTTACACATTGCAGTAATACATCAATTAATATTCATAAAATGTCTAGAGGCATGACCTGGTAAAAGCTCAGAATGAGCTGCCTATGACAATTCAACTCCCCCACCCCCCCACCCCCCCGCCAAAGGAATCCTTTCTACTCCTCACTTTCACATAATAGAACTTTGGGAGAATGCTAGGTGGGGTTTGCCTGTCTCTGAACCTAACTGAACTTAAAACTCTTGAGAATGCTATCAAGGTCATGTCATGTATACACGCTCTGGGAATATCTGTCTCGTGTTCATTCGTCAGCTCACACTTAGGAGGTGTTCTTGGAGGTTCACCAACTGCACCATAGCAGTGGAAGAGCATTAAGAAAGTTCTTCTTTTCTTCAGGTGTTTCAAAGCACACGTTATTTTTGAAGTGATGGAATGAGATATTTGTGGGAGGAATTGAACTGCCTTTTCCATGAGATAGTGAAATAGAGAGGTTAATCTTATGATTTCCCTCATATCTTGCACTTAGGCTGAAATAATGCAATAGGTTTTCATTCTCTGTCACCAAATATTGCTCATTGTTCATTGGCCAATAATACCTCTTTCAAATGTAAACCTTCCTCCAACGTTGTTTAGCCCGGGCTGTTTCCTGTATCATCACAGAAACTATGGCAGGGGAGGGTTGTGGAATTAGCTGATCTTTTTGTACCATGTCAGTGATGTTGGTCTTGTTTTACATTTCGTCTCAACAAGTGTTTATTGAGAGATTTGTTAATAGGAGAGTTGTGTAGAATGAATTGTTCACGAACCGTTTCATAATCTTTTGCTATCTGAATGCAGGTAGACCTGAAAGACTGTGACATTTTAGATCCATCCCTTAACTTAATAACTTTTGGCATTTGTATATTCCTCTAAAGCTTACAAAAGATGCTCAAGTGCATTATTTATTCTGATTTTTTTTTTTTTTTTTGAGATGAAGTCTCACTGTGTCACCCAGGCTGGAGTGCAGTGGCATGATCTCGGCTCACTGCAACATCCACCTCCTAGGTTCATGTAATTCTCCTGAAGTAGCTGATAGTGATATCAGGCATACACCACCATGCCCAGCTAGTTTTTGTATTTTCTTAAGTAGTGACGGGGTTTCACCATGTTGATCAGGCTGGTCTCAAACTCCTGACCTTGAGTGATCCATCCACCTGAGCCTCCCAAACTGCTGGGATTACAGGCGTGAGCCACCTTGCCTGGCCTATTCTGATTCTTAATACAACTTGGTATCATGTTTTGAAAACCAGTGTTGTCTTATAGAAATATAAATGTGAGCCACACAGTAATGTTTACATTTTCTAGTAGTCACATTAAAGTAGGTAAAACAAAAGAGGTAAAATTAGTTTTATTAACATGTTTTATTTAATGTAGTATATCCAAAATTATATCATTTCAGTATGTAATCAATAGACAAAAATTACCAATAAGATATTTTACTTTTATATCAAGTGTTTGAAATCTGATTTGTATTTTTAAAACTTACAGCACATCTCAATTGGACATAGCCACGTGTCATGTGCTTTGTTGTCACGTGTGACTCCTGGCTACCATATATGGCAGCATCAAATATGGACAAAGAAACTGAGGCTCAAATACATTAAGGGAATTTTCTGGGGGTTATATAACTAGCTTGGTGGACTTGAACCATTATGTTCTGGTTTAACAAGGAATTGGCTTGGATCTATGGTTTATAGATTACTTGAATTTCTCATGATATTGTAAACTGATACTATAGAACAGGAAGCTGAAGCTGTTATGAAAAGTGATTCTATCAGGTCAGTAAGAATTCTTTATCCCTAGTTCTAGAAATGCCATATAATTAGTATTTTAAAAAATAAGCTTCATATGGAATTCAGAGGCACAGCTTGGTTTAGGGATAGCTTCTATAGTTTCTGAACTCCTTAAAGATCATTTCTATATTCTTCCATTTTTATATTTATTTGTTTATTGAACATTTACTATGTACCAGACACTATGCTTGGTGTTGCAAAGGCACTAGTGAAGAACACACAGGGTCCCTATCGTCATGAAGCTTATGTTTTACAATCTACAAGGTATGGCTAGTTCATAGCAGATGCTGTTGCAAATGTTGGTGGAAATAGATTTAGTTGATAACGTTTGATATTGGTTTACTATCCTTTTTCTTGGAGGACTTAGTAAAACTTTTGAGAAAATGACATAAATGTGGATTATCTATGTTGAGATTTTTGTTTGTTTTTTATTCCTTTTTTAAAGAACAAATTTGTTTGAAGAGGTTGCAATGTGAAGAGGACATGATATAAACTCTGAACTGGTTGTGTTTGGTTGTTAATCTATCAGTGTCTTGAGCATTTGAGTGTGTGTATGTGTGCACGTATGGGTGTGTGCAAATGCAGTGGTCACTTTGCCTTTCTTCAGTGGGGCATTTTTACTGTAACCTTAAGCAAACTAAGGACACAATTTGTGTGATGCTTTTTGAACATTTATATTAGAACTTTCAGTAAAATTGGCTTGCTTTGGCTGATGTTTTCAAGTCAACAAAATCACATTGAATTAGTGTTATGAACTAGAAATATTGCTGGATCCTGGAGATTCAGCAGTGAATCAGGCACCCATGTTTCCTGCCCTCATCCCCTTACAGTCTAGTGGAGTTTTGGTGGAGGTGTGTTTTAATCGTCTTTCCCACTTGGGCTTTCTTGAATTTGGCATGTGCATGATCTTTTTGTGATTCACCAAATATTCATGCAACTTTGTTGCAGTTGTTTATTCGCTCATTTGTTTTGTATGTATATTTGACCTGATGTGTACAAAATACTATTTTTTGGAAGAATTTATAATACACTTCTTTTCCATCTAGGAAAAAGCAATCTGCTCAGCTGGTTTTTCATCAGCCAAACATTTTCATTTGACCCTTTAAGCTATCTAAACTTTGAAGGCAAATGCAGATATGCCCTACTATTTGAAATGGTGTCGAGATCCAGGAGGGTTAATTAAAAAATTCATAAATCCTTTGTACTATGCAAATTAATGACCTGTAACCTTTTTTCCAGGTGACTTGTTTTGACTTGACTATGTCCAAATAAATATGTTTATTTAGAAGAGTTCAATGCTACCAAAACCTGACATGTTAAGCATCTCCTATGGCTCATAATATGTACCAGAGATATGGACCACCCTCTGTTTTCTCATTATGTCAAATAATAGAAAGTGGAAATCACTCTAATCCTTTCTTCTGTGTCTGCTGTACCTCTGCAAATATGATAAACTCAATCCAATTAAAAGTCATTACCTCTCCAAGGCTTGGCCACAGTCTATACCCCTTTGTTTCACAATCCTCTCGATTATCTGTCTTCTTCACAAGTAGAATTTCTAGCCAGCATCCACTTCAGCTTTCTCTTAAAAAAATGGAATATCACTTTTAGAGTTGATCTTTGAGGTGATTTCTGTGCCCCTTGACTCTATTTAATGCAGCCTTATGTTACATGAGTTAAATCTTCCTGGGTATTCACCTTATCTCCCCAACAAGATTGTAAGTCCTTTGAAATCAGCAATTTCACTTTATTCTTCTTTGTGACCCCCTCATGGTGATTCACATGTAGAAGTCTTGTTGACTAAATGATTAATGTTTTGTGGCATATGTTGGATCATAGTTGTTAAGATTTAATAGTGGCGATGAGTATTAAAAAGTTGAATGAAGTAGACACAGTAATACAATAACAGCAACAAAACAACAAAGCAACAACGGCAAAAGCCTGTAAAATATTGTGAATACTGTAGACATCAGGTATCTTTCCTGTCTTCAGTGGATTTTCTTAACATTACATACTTTTGATCGAATTATAACATTTCTAATTTTTTCTCATGGGCAGTCATGATCCACATAGATTTGCCAGGTTTTATCCACAATATATTTAAGTCAGCAAGAATTTTCCATGTTTAGATGAATAAATTGATAATTTTCTTGCTTTCTTTAGCTCTGTGATTCCACAATGCTATTAAAATAGACAGTTCAATTGATTATCCTGAGGTTTAAGCAAGATGATGCCAGAAGATTTTATTTAACTTAATTAGCGTAGCTATAGTCTGTTAGAACAAGTGGTTAAAGAAGACTTACCAGAATAAATTTATAAAATGATCAGCAAAAGCACAAAATGAAATCATTGAGGTATTGTTTATTCTGGAAAATAACACCTAGATCTAAGTAAGAGTTATTTTATATTATGTTGATATAAATCGACAGCAAAATATTTTATGATTATACTACTAAATATTAGGCTACAAATATATGAGTTTTGGGTATTCCTTTTTACAAAGCACCTTGATGAATGAAAAGCTCCTTTTCTGAGATCATTTTTCCCCTACCAAATAAATACAGCTCTCAAAATGAATTTTGCTCTTCTGGCTTTTTGTTAAGTTAATTTCACTATTGTAGACATAGATGGATATTATCTGGGAAAAATCCATTATCTGGTGGGTAGTGTAAGACACCAGAAGGCAATAGTACTGACACTTCCCTAACGACTCCTACTCCAGATTGGTGCCACTGGAGGTTCCAATGTGCTCTGGCCAGTTCTCATTTGAATACATCACTGTTCTGAGATCCACCAGGACTGTCTCTGATTAGTCTGGAATAACTTTCAATTCTAGCTGGAAGATAAATATTGCGGTTTGGTTCATTTGTAGGCTGGTGGGAGTTTCACTGGTATCACAGCAGTACTACCTGATTCACAATAGAAATTCTGGGCTCTTTTCAGTGAAGCAGATCAAGCAGAAATACATATTTAGTTGACATGGGAACTACCCACTCCTCTATGCTGTTTTCTCTTGGCTTACTTTGTCATGGAAATGTGGGCATGCCATTTTAGAACCTGTTGCAGTGTTCCATCATTTTATGAGTTATTTAGAAGCATCAGTGAGGGTAAATAATCTCCCTATAATATTTTGATGCTTGCATTATTGTGAAGAGCTTAGTGACACTCAGAAATAAATGTGAATGTCAACTGCATTTCTATCACTAATCAAAATAGGAGGTTTCTTTAAAGATTTAGTACATATATGGTTCTAGCGAACCTAGGGATAGAGGTGTTACAAGACTGGCATGCCCAATTGCAGAATTACTTATACTCAACTCTTAACACTTGTCACTTTTCCTAACCTAATTTCAGGCCTTATTGTATTGCATCATTACATACCTTACCATCTCTGTCTTCACAATTGAACTTTAAACTACTTGAGGGCAGACATTTTATCTTACCCAACTCTATTCGTATCCTTAGCAACTTGTACAGCTCCAGGCACAATGTTGTATTTATTAAATGACTGTTTTGGAATGGGTAAATGAATTCAAGTCTGAGCAGTAGCATCTTTGGCAAAGATTATCACCAACACTTCAATTATCGAATTCCTCTTTTAATGCTAGAAGAAGTTTTAAATCTGTGCGCTTTTCTAGTCTATCCACGTTTCAGTTGGAATGTGCAATTGAAGTGCCCACACAAAACTAGTAAAGTCTGGGACATCTGTTTAATCCTTCATTTTTCATAGTATGGAGCCCACCAAAGATTTTGAAAGTCAAATGTATATTTATTCCACGGAGGAAACTTTATCAACCAGTGCAAAAGTTTACTGGCACTAGCTGGTGATATAATGGGTAGCTTAAATCCTGCTAACTGCAAATAATTTTTCAACAGTGTTTATGATTGTGGTAGAGTTTAGTGAGGCAGAAGTAGAGATAACATAAATATTTCGACAAAAGCCGATTGTACTGCAGCCATAAATAAATTAGACCCAGTTTGTAAATAAATTTAGTTTTTGCCAGCAAACATTTATAATCCTCTCTTGCTGCAAACGATAGTAATTTATATAGAAGAGGTCCTGAATGCATTTTTTTTTAAAGTCAGTTCCCATTAGAAGGCAGTGCCTGGTGCCCATCAAGTGTCTTTGACTGTGTGACTCAATTAGACATGAAGGATACTGTACAGACCACCTAATGCTACTAGTTATTGTACATGTTGATAATGACAATTTCCAGAGACCATACATAGTTTGGTAGTCTATGAAGTTGTCATATTATATCATTCCCTTAAATACCTAGCTTGTGTTACCACTTAGCAATGTTGAAATTACCCCCTCTCAAATTATAAGTGCTATTTGGTGTATGTATACACATATACATAGCACATCTGTTCATATTTTTCTGCAAACATTTTTAATCAAAATATACAATGTTTTCTCATACTTAAAAAAAAGTAAAAAACCTTCCTTTATGTTTTTCAATGACATTCTCTTCATCTCTGTGGTTTTGAATGATTTTACATTTAATATGATGTGGTATTGGGAAACTCGATATGGGGACCTTTAGAGCTTATAATGGGGGCAGAAAATTGCCCTCCTTAGCAACATCTAAACTTATTTAACACTGAAGATACTGTGTGTGCAATGGGGTAGAGTTCAAGCTAACATTAGCTAAATCAAGGAATTTTTCCCACAGAATCACTTTAAGATGAGAAATTCTTGTTGTCTTTTAGTTACCAAACCTTGTGAGAACAAGGACCATTGCTCATTTTCAAATAAAACATTTCGAGACCCTAACAAAATTTCATTCTTTTGGGCACTCTCTGCTTCTTATCAAACCAAGAGTGCGGTTAAGTTAGTGTTCTATTGCTCGTTCCTATTCCCTTTTACCAGGAAGCCATTGCCACAACTCCCTCTTCTGCCAGACATGCATAATTATTTTCTTTTCTTTATGTAAGACTCCCGGCTGTAAGAAAGCTCTTCTGTCTTGTGGTAATAAGGAAGGGTCTGCATCCAGTCAGCTGTGAGAATGAATTTGAACTTACATTTAGGTTGTTTATCCAGTTCTCCTGCATGCCTGTCTTCGTTTACCGTACGGTAGAAGGTAGATCTCAATCTCACTTACTTTTTGATCTACATCTTTTGGGGGTTGTTTTGAATATTTTCACCCAGGATATATTAGAATTATAGCCTCCTTGCTACAGAATGCACACCACCCTCTTTCCCTTAGCCTGTAGCTCCTGAGTTTTGGTCTCTCCTTTGGAGGCAAGAAGGATCACTGCCAAAAGCCGCCAACCCACACTTAGGTAATTATAACAAACAAGCTGGGGCTCTCATTTCACATGCAGAGCTGAATGAAGCAGAGCTGTGGTCACAGGGATCCCAGTTGCTCCTCCATTAGCAATGACACAGTAATGCTCCCTCATGTCTCTGCCCACCCTTAAACACTTTTTTTTAAGGAAGTAAATCCGGTCACTCTTTAGCATGTGAAGGGGTGTAGCTTTCTTCTGAAACCACCATCAACAACATAAACAAATTAGAGGTAGTAAACCACACGTTCTGCCCACACATAAACCACAGTCCTCACCAGAGGGCAGTCTACTTAATGTGAGAATAACAGCCCAGTTTTATAAGCCTCTACTGGGAATAAATTCCAGTTTCACTGGTTAGAGCAAGGTTAGGCAGCCAGAGTAGTCTCTCCTAGGTTACATGTTAGGGGAGACCAAACCAATTCTCAGAGTGTCTTTCCAGGAAATACATTTTATAAGCTTTTGGTACACCAAATTTTGACCACCTTCTGGTATTTTTTCTACATTTTTACTATGTAGAACTGGGATCGCTTGAGTGAAATGGACCTGGGGATGAACTTGTCCAACATGCTTATTTTATGGATAAGGAAACAGACCCCAAGCAGCTACGACTCTCAAGCTCTCTCTGCCTCTCAAGGTTACTCCAGGGTTCAGCAACATACTGACGCATGCACAACTCCAGGCCAGGGCTTGTGACCCTCCTGCTTTCTCCAGATGCAAATGGCATAGTTTACAATCTTCCATCTTGACCCATATGGGAGTTGTAAAATATTCTCTATACCTTCCTGATGCTGATATACTTCCTTTCCTGACAATGGTTAGTCCTCAACTCATGTGTCCAGCCCTAAACTAATGTGTTCCGTCATCAGTAAATTCCTGACTGTGATAGTCTTTTCTTAAATACCTGTTTAAACAGTAATTTAGATAAGAATGTCCCATTTGTGTGCAACAGGAAATGCCTGCCTTCTTTTAGATACGCTGGCAAATAATTACTGTAGATATGGCTTGAATACTGAAAGGCTGTACTCTGGTCATTTCAGACTGCCTGAGGGGTAGCCACCCAGTCTGTTGCAGCATGAATTCAGGACGGTTCTACTTTATTCTAAATGAATCTGAAGGAAAATCACTTTGGGATATTAAAAGCTTGTGCAAAAAGCCCATCAGGTCCATCAGAGGTTGCCAAAAGTCTCTTAAAAATTTGTACTGGCAAAAGAAAGTTGAGGCACATAGTTATAATGTATAAGAAACACTATCTATCCGATATGTGATAAGTCTGTTCTTACCTGGTCATTCCAGTGGGTATTGGTGATGGTGGCTCCTTAACAACAGAATAAGCCAAACATTAACCAGCTCATGTTTTCCTTTGGAATAGTACTCACAGAACTTGAATGTCTTTGTGTTAGCTGTTTTAGATTCAGTAACCAGACACCAAATGGCTTTATTGGTACCTCAAGTATGAATTTTCTAGCAATTTCTTTCCATTACCATTTGACAAAAACTTAGTTCCATCTCTGAAAAGAAAGTTTGGGAAGAGGTGAAGCCCCCCCCTTTTTTTTAATAGCTTAGGAGCTACTAGTTTAAGCCCAAACCATACTTATTAGTGAAATGTCTGTGAAATTCCTAAGTGAATGGAAAAATCTCTTAACCAGATTTAAAAGCCACAGGACATGCAACAATATGCCACAAGACTGAGAAAAATAAAAGTTTAATCATTGATTTAGTCCCTTATGTTCCATCCAGATCACATTCTTTGCCATCTCCCTTGCTATCTTGCCTCCCAAGACTTCCATTCTGAGTCTTTTTGACAGTGCGTAAATGAAATATTTTTAGGAAACATGGGGGGGCGGGGGAAGTTCCATAAGGAAGACATGGAATAGCATGGTGCAAGGAAGTAGCAAATACTGAAAGTGCAAGGAAGCTTAGAAGGTCATTTAAAAAATTCCAGTGCCAAGCCATGTCGATAGATTATTTCCAAGCATAATGGTCTCTAGGGACATGAGTTCTACAGATTCAGTACAGTGTCCAAACACTCCACTGAAGTCTATTTTCTTCTTGCTCCTCTCTGGAGCAGGACATGCTGAAGACTATGTCCGCCAGCAGCTGCCCTTAGTCACTGTCTCTGTTTTCTCAGCCTGTACTTCTGCCTGCTTGCTACATAGTCCTTCACAGCGTGCGTAAGTCAGTTTTCTGGAAATTCACTTTCCCTACTTTTACTAGTTTACTTTCTTCATTTTGCTGGGATCTTAAATTTCATTATCTTGGGGCCATTCTCATAGAAGATTTTGCTGGCT
This sequence comes from Plecturocebus donacophilus, assembly GCA_004027715.1. Lineage (NCBI taxonomy): Eukaryota > Metazoa > Chordata > Mammalia > Primates > Pitheciidae > Plecturocebus > Plecturocebus donacophilus. The sequence continues at coordinate 10,498 of PVKP010034998.1, read as the reverse complement.
AGTTCATAGCCTCCTTCTTTGTTCTGTTTGTGCATCTGGCATTGGCTGGTCCCCACCCTTCTCCCCAAGCCCAGCACGTGTTTACTCGCTGTGTGGCTGGTGCAGAAGAGCTGGCTCCCGAAGTCCTCTGTTTTCTTACAAACATGCCTCTGTAACTGCTCTGGAATTGTCCTAACAAGGGAAGAAGAGCATGTCCGGTTTTAATTTTGTGAGAAAATTGATGTCTTCCCCCTCCTTTCCCTGCCGCACTATTAGCAGGCATCAGCTCATGGACTTGTGTTCATGTGCTCGCGTCCTACCAGGAGGTCCCTGGTGGGACTTTGAGGTTTGGCCGAGCCGGCTCTCCTCCTAGAGCCGGGCACACATCCTCCGCTCTCAGCCACGTGTAATCCTTCCTGTCTGCTTGCAAGTTGGGCACAAAATACTGGCGCTTGGGCCCACCCTCTTCTTTAGTAGCAATTAACCTTTCCTACAGAGCTTCCTTTGAAGTTTGCTCATGTTTTTATTACAAAACTGCAATGAGGAACATAATGGGGGGAAATGTCTAAATTTCTGAGTTACCTAATCTGTTCAATTCCCCAGTTGAGCTCCTCTTGGCAGTTGTTTCATGTAGTTATGATCTCAACCAGTCTGCCTGAGATCTCAAATCATGTTTCTGTCGCAGCCTATTTTTAAGATTAGGGAGCTATTACACACACACCCCCCTACACACACATTGCAAATACACATGGATGTGTGTATTATATGTATATGTGTGTACAGTTGAGTATAAATAATTAACTTCTTGCTTAATAACTACAGAAATAAGTCTTACTTTATAGTCAAACTATGTATATATGCTCTTAATAAAAACTAAACTATTTAGTCTCTGAATATTTTCTATCAATGAACTAATGTGAAGAGTAGAGAGAAAAATTCTTCATGTTACTATCACTAATGATAATGCTGAGTGATAAGTATTATGATGACTATTACTGGTGAAACTCAGGATTTTGAATGGCATCTGCCCAGATTTGCAGTTAAACTAGGCAGAAAGGCCAAAAGAAACAAATGATGAGTTATATAAAACCCACAAAAAGAGAAGGCATTTAGACCAGACTTGCAAATAAGAACCAAAGAATTATGAAAGCAATGGCATTTTTTTTCTAGTCTGCCATTCACAGACGCTCAAATAAATGAAATAATTATTTTCCCTGCTTTTCACTCAGCTGTAAATCATGCATTGGTAATCCAAGGTTGGTAGAAAAGCAACTATGAAACAAAGAAAATACAAGAGAATATTTTTTTCCTGTCTGTAGGTAAGGACTTTCTAAGAAAAATGTAAAAATCACAAAAGAAATATAGACTTAGTTCCATAAAAATTAAAAAAATCAAAATACCAAACAGCAAATTATGTACTAGGAAAATTTAAAACACAATATCCAAGGGCTATTTTTTTTTGTCGTTAATAAGACAGACATAAAAGCCTAATTAAAAGTGGGCAAAAACAATGAACAATTTGCAAAAAAAAAATATGAATGACAACTGAGAATATGTAGTTTCTGTAATCAACTGAGAGATGAATTAAGCAATAATAGATATATAACTTTCTTCATTAAAAACAAGACATAGGCTGGGTGTGGTGGCTTATGCCTGTAATACCAGCACTTTGGGAGGCTAAGGCAGGCAGATCACCTGAAGTCAGGAGTTTGAGACCAGCCTTGCCAACATGGTGAAACACTGTCTACTAAAAATACAAAAATTAGCCAGGTGTGGTGGCAGGTGCCTGTAATCCCAGTTACTTGGGAGGTTGAGACAGGAGAATTGCTTGAATTCGGGAGGCAGAGGTTGCAGTGAGCCGAGATTACGCCATTGCACTCTAGCCTGGGTAACAAAGAGTGAAACTCTGTCCAGGATGGGGCGGTTGGGGGGTGGGAGGGGGAAAGGAATAATAATAAATATCAGTATTGTTGGTAGAAGAGTAAATTGCTATACACTTTCTGAAAAGCAATCTGTCAGTACCCACTAAGTTTTCTTATAGGAATCTAACCTAAGGAAATTGAAATGGGTGAAAATAAAAATTTATGTTAAGGAATGTTCATTTTTGATATTTATGGTATCAGAAAATTAGAAGCAACATAAATAAATTCCATGGAAGTAGTTTGGTTATTGTGGATTCATATAATGGAATATTATGTAGCAATTAAATGTAGTTTTAGAAAATAGTAAAATATACATAAGGAGTACTCATAATAAAATATAATCAAGTGAAAAAGCCAAAAACCAAACTATTCCCACAGTATAACTACAATTTTGATAAAACAAACAAACTTTAAAACATATCTTTAAAGATCAAAAAGCAAGTTGCCTAAGAGTCAAAGGGAGGACTGGGTTTGGACACCCAGCTAGTCTCAGCTGACTTTGGATATATTGACTGTCAGGTCCTACATCTGCAAATTGGAAGCTTATTCTTATCATTTTCTCACTGGAGTGTTTTGAGCATTAAAATGAGAAAATGGGGATACATCTATGGAAGTTACTATTATTGATATTATTTCTGCAACTCTGCTCTTTGAATAATCTGATATGTTTTCAAAATGGAATACTTCTCAAGTGGAAACCTATGGTAGTTACTCAAAGACACATATAAGTACATATAATCTAATCAAAGTGTGGGCTTTCCCTTGGTCTCTGAGGAAATTAGGACACTTAAAATTTGAATTGAAGAGGTCGATTTCTAAGAGCAATTTCCCAAATCATTTGTCTCAAATCCAACAATATACTTGTCTTTCTTTACTCACTCAGTTAATGACATGCCTAAAGGATGCATGAAGCAAATTACAGTAGCAGGCAGCTCAGCTCCAAGAAGTTACAAGGGTTATTTATCTTTATGGGACCACTGATATATATGGCACTTCTTACCTGATACTTACCTATTGTAAATGCGCCCAATCTGTCAGTGTGATATCTGAGAAATGCTTTAATTAACTATAGTTATAGCTGAGGGAAAGGATCTACCAATTTTCCCCCAATAACAGAGATTTAATGGAGATATGATAATTGAAGTAATTTATCACTTAGATGAAATGTTTTAGCAGCTTTTTGGATAGTTCTTGAGTAATGTATATGGAGGCATTAGTCTATTTTGGTTTATGCAGATATTCAACGTGGTGTGATAAACTGCATTTGCTGTTGAAAATTTCATAATGCTAGATTACATTGAAATATTGTTGCATATTTTGGTATGTAAAACTCAGCAGCTTAATATTTTCACTTTTGTCACCACAGCTTTTTTTATATTTAATTAGGATGATACTAGATTCAAAGTGGCTTGAAAACAAATCACCTACACTTGCATATATATTTAGTGCTTGCATATGGATGAATAGGACCATGAGTTTTTCTTGTGGATTTGCTTGACCTATATAAGTTGTTCTTTAGGTTTAATTATACATATTTTGTCATTGTAAGCAGAATTGCATTCAGACTTTGAATTCAAATTCTTCTGTGCAGCAGCCTGGGCACACATGTGTATTTTGTCTCCACAGGAACTGAAATCTAAATGTACTCACTTACATTATGCATTGGGAGAGTTTGTGAATAACTCAGAGGTCATGGGATAAGCTATGCCAGTGGGAGGGCGCAGATGGGTTTGTCTCAATCTTTTTTTTTTTTTTTTTTTAAGACAGAGTCTCACTCTGTTGCCCAGGCTGGAGTGCAATAGCATGACCTTGGCTCACTGCAGCCTCTGCCTCCCGGGCTCAAGCAATTCTCATGCCTCAGCCTCCAGAGTGGCTGGGACTACAGGCATACACCACCATGCCCAGCTAACTTTTTGTATTTTTAGTAGAGATGGGTTTAATCATGTTGCCCAGGCTGGTCTCAAACTCTTAAGCTCAGACAATCTGCCTGCCTTGGCCTCACAAGGGCTGGGATTACAGGCATGAGCCACCATGCGCAGCCTCTATTCTGTTTTAAAGATCACTTTCATGGAACTGAAAGTATGACTGATTTGACTCTTTGAGGAAGTAGGAGAAATTTAGCTGACTTTAATAGATAATTACTGGAGGAATATTGTTCTATTTATTTTGGTGCCTTTTGTTTTCCTACTGCTTATATGGACACATTATAGAGTACACAATGTCTTTCCATTTATATTTCTCAAGAAAAACAAAATTCTAACAATTGGGGAGGAATCTCTTTGAGAATGTGTAAAATAACTTTGCATTTGCAGTAGTCAAATGTTACAGTTCTGAAGAGATGCTTTTATAGGTTTTGACCTGTACTAAGACCATTAGTGAGCTTATAAATATTAGGTTGAAGTGCAGAATCTCCCTGAAGGACAAAATTAGATGGACTTTAATTTTCAGACCTTAAAGTATACTTCTCTGATAATCTTTCTTTGGATAATTATTAAAATTGTTTCCTTTGATGTTGGGTTTGGAGAAAAGTTGGTAATTCATCATATTCTATTTCTATAGGTTTGAAGGTGCTTTTTAGGATCAAAAGTTTCCTATATTTGCTAAAAAAGTATTGATTTGGATTCATAGTTTAATAAAATTATATGTTAGATTACTTATATATTTAACAAGTGTTCATTAAACACCCATATGCAGATCACTTAGACAATTCCAAAAAGGTGAGAGTCCTAACGTCTCCCATCATGGACCTGTTTCCTAGTTGGGAATGAAACCTACACAATAAACCCTAAGCAGCAATGCATCATATTTGATTGCCAAACTGAGGGATAAAACTATGTAATAATTCAAGAAAGGGGATTCTAATGTTAAATGGGATGGTGATGGGACCAGCTGGAAGTTGACCCAGGAGGATGACTAGAAGTTTGTTGGGCAGAGGAGCAGAGAGAGGAGTGCCAGGCAGGAAGAACTGAAGAAGAAATGCTCACTGAGCTCAGAAGAGAGTAATAAACTTACTGTAGCTTGGGGGTACCTTCTGAGGAGTGTTGTGAATCAGGTGGAAAGCAAGAATGGTTTCAAAATGATAGAGATCTTAGTCCAAGCCTAAGAGGTTTAAAATTTACCTGCAGACACTGGAAGTTATTGAAGGCTGTCAAACAGGAAAATAGGTCTCCCAGGAAGGTAAACTCAGTGTTAAACAGGCTTAGTGTTGATGGATAGTGGAAAGAAGCTGAAGGTTGAGACCCATTTAAAGGACTATGAAAATATTTACATGTGAAAATGTGGATTGAAAGAGTTGGATGAAGGTTATAATCTTGCAAGAACATATAGCATGTAGTGACTGAGCAGTTTAGAAGACAAAGGAGAGAAAAGGACTATGTTATTTTAAAGCCTCAAACATAGATAATTATGGGAAAAGATAGTATTCATAGTAGAAAGAGGAAAGTGAACAAGATAATCAATTTGAGGGCAGATGATAAGGTACAAGATTTTGGACATGCTGAACTTGAATGATAATAAGCTCGTGTGTTGAGAACCTATGTCCCATAGGTTTAAGGTTGGGTTCTGGAGTTCAGTTATATGCTTAGTTTAAATGGCATTATCTCAAAGTTTGACCAAAAACCAAGCACCTCATCAAACAATACATTTTCATCACTTTACACTTCATAAAACTTTAAGAGACAGGAGTCATTACCTGATGAGCAATTGCTAATGAGTGTGATAGTTTGTTACAATAATGAATATGAGAAGGATTTAGGCCTGGAAGTCAGGTCTTCTACCTTCTAGCCCATTAAGCTCCTAGAGGACTTTAATTCATAGAACTGCAGGGTTCGTAGGATCTTAAAGGTCACCTAGTTTAATCACCAACTTGATGCTGAAATGCCTCCACATCATCCTTAACTCTTGGTTATCCAGGCTATAGTAGAACAATGATGATGGAACTGGAGGCAACCCATTTACCTTCTTTATTTGAGATTGGCTTTCACTCTCTTGCCAGGATAGAGTGCAGTGACACAATCATAACTCATTGCAGCCTTCTAGAGCTCAAGCAATCCTCCTGCTCAGCCTCCCAAGTAGCTGGGATGACAGGTGCACACCACCACACTCAGCTAATTTTTCAAATTATTAACCTTTGACTACCTTTGATTGAAGTACCTTTGTAATTTTCACCTGATTTTCTTAGTTATTTCCTTGTGGTTCTATGAATCAAACAAATTGGGTATGACTTTCAATTTGTAATCCTAGCGGACAAGAAACATGTATTCATTGACTTTAAGACAACTGAAATCCCCCTTGACTGGTTTCGTAAAATCCCCATACAAGTGTCATAGAGGTCTTAGGGTCTCACGTGGTCCACTTGTTTACCTCAAGTGTGGGGCTGTGCTGCTTTGGGGGTCCTTAGGGCCTCGGAGCTCATCGCCCAGATTCCTAGCTACTAAACCCTGCTATCCCCTCAAAGGTCTTGCCCACCTCCCCAGGTGCTGCTTTGTAAAGGTGAGCAGTGCCCCATGCAGAAGGTTTCTAATCTCCATTACATCTGTCTGGAGGAAATTCTCTGGCTTTTTGGTGCACCTCAGGGCACCTCTCCTCTTCCTGTCTCCTCCGGAAATTTTACCTAATTTCTTTAATGATTTTAGCTTTTACAAATATCCAGAGGCATCACTGGCTTCAGGTAACTTTAACTTTCTGCTCTGCATAAGTTACCAAGGCAAGGAAATACCAAGGGCTTGGTGACAGGTTCAAAACTGGAAAGGAAAAACAGAGAAAGAAAACACACAAATCAATATTCCAATAAATAATTCTGCCACACACATTTAAGCCTTATTGCACATGGCAGCCTTTGGAATCTTTGATGACTCTCCTACCATTATGCTAAGATAACATTGCATGACACAACTTTCTAATAAATTTTGGAATCCTGTCAGCTCCCAATTTGGGATGGTTTGGGGGTTAGAGTTACACACATGCTTACTTCTTGTCTGTACTTCAGTCAGAACAATAATGAAGTTGCTGATTGTTTTCCAGATGGATAATAAATTGAACTAGTCTGTACAAGTATTGACAATTGAGGATTAGCTCATTTGATGTATGGATTCACTACAGATAAACCCCAGAGGTCATAATCTGTAGCCTCTCCCCAGCCTGTGAATAATGAAGATTTTAATGAAGGCACCTATTTAGCCTTCAAAGAACAACAATATAATAAGGTGGCTACCCTGTGGAATTTTGTCTCTTTAATATCAAAGGAATTCATGAAATTCTTATTTATTCACAGATAATGAGTGTGTATATGCCATCTACCCTGAAGTACCTTTGGAAGAAATGCCAGATGCAGATGGAGTAGCCAGCACTCCCTCACTCAATATTCAAGAGCCACGCTCACCTGCCACATCCAGTGAAGCCTTCACTCCAAAGGAGGGCTCTCCTTACAAAGCCCCAATCTACATCCCTGATGATATCCCAATTCCTGCTGAGTTTGAACTTCGAGAGTCAAATATGCCTGGAGCAGGACTAGGAATATGGACCAAAAGGAAGATAGAAGTAGGTGAAAAGTTTGGGCCTTATGTGGGAGAGCAGCGGTCAAACCTGAAAGATCCTAGTTATGGATGGGAGGTAAGAACATATTTTGAGTTAACACATGTATATGTTGCAGCTGTGTAAGAAGAGATTAATTGTTTAAGGAGCCATAAAATAAGCAACTTCTATTAGTTATAATATGTTTTCAATAGGGTCTTTAAGAATAAACTTCCTTTACAGTCTCACTTCTTAATGGAAACAATGTATGGATTAAAGTTATAGCATGATAGGAGGGAACCCAACCTAATATTTGGTCGAAGAATAGTATTGACTTGAAAAAATACTAAAGGAAGAAGATATGATTTTATAGTTAATGCTTGGAAGCATTGACTGTGACCATATGGAGCATGTGGGATTAGCAAACAAGCATAATCATATGACACGTTTATTGCATTTTTTTTTTGTGGGTGGGAGTTGGAGGATTGGAGGAAAACATTTGTTTTTTCTATTTTGTGGCTATGATTTAAATTGGTTTTATTTTCATTTTGTGCTATGTTCTTCTAATATATTTTGTCTCTCTTTTGATGACCCTGCTTTAATTATACATGCTTCCAGAATGTCAGCACTGTACTCATCACTGAATTGTGTTATGGTTCTCCATATTCAAATGATTTAATGAGTAATTCATGCATTAAAACAGTGACACAAAGTGGTTATGAAATTAGTCACTCATTTCAGCCATATTTTTCATAAAATCCATTTGGCAACATCTAATAATTAGAAGTTATAGTCTGATTAAAAAATCTAAATTAATCTTATTTCAAGAAAGGTAACTATCTTATTCTTCTGAGTGTAAGTTTTATACAGATTCAGTAGATATACATACTTTCCATTTATTTCTGTAACTTGAAAATTTTTGTGCTTGAATCATTATAATTTCTGGAAAATCTTGTCTCTATCTGAAAAACTTATAGATAGTTTCTGCAGGGGTAAAATATTTTTTGGAGATGTGATTGACCTTTGGTTTCATAGCATTTCAGTAGACAGAAATCAGATAAACTAGATTTATTTTGGTATGTTCCCTTAATATTTATGATCATTAATAGAATATCTGGTTAGCTTTTAAATAGAAATGAATATTCAGTGCCTTCAGGACTTAATTTCAACTTTTTGTCCTCTTGCTTTGTAAGCATGCTCTTGTGAAATCTGTTCAAAATGCTATAATAAAAGCAATTCTTGTTCAAATTCTGAAATGCTAAAAGGTAGGATCTGGCTTTGACATGATTCAAGTGAGAAATCCTTCCTTGGTTTCGTTCTTAACCATAGCCCCAGTAAAGCTGAGGTTTAGCTGCATTGCCTTTAGACACATGTACTGATAAGAGAGTTTTTAAAAATCACTGTAGCATTAACTGATATGTGAGTTGAATACATTTTAAACCAAATGCGTACAAACTTTACGTCATTATTGTTCACCTTAAAATAATGGCTATAAACATTCTAATAATAAGTAACTCATTAAACTTTTATTACAAAATCTCGAGAGTTAAACAACAAGTGCAGTACTCATCAAGATTATCCAGAAGGCTTGGAATAAACCACAGCTTAATAATGAAATCATTTTGCAATTACAGGGTTGGTAAATGCAGGACTGTGCCTCTTTAAACATAGTACCTATGGATTGGGGGATGAACCTGAGGAAAATTCTGCATTTGGAGGAAATTTGAAAGTAATTATTTTTTTTTCCTTGGAGTAAAATGTCTTCAACATATACAATGGCAAATATTTACTTTGAGAAATGTAAAATGATTCTTTTCATTATTTCAGAACTGAGTTGTTTTATTGCTTGGAATTCAAGACACCTTTATAAAATAGTTCCTGACTTTTTGGCTGAAGATCACGTATTCCCTTTCTCCTCTTTTTCCTTCAAGAATTCAGTTGATGTCCAATTCAGTAGTTTTTTCCCATCATTTTAATAAGTACCCTTCCTTTTGAGAGTGTGACTTGTCTGCTTTTTAGGAATTATGAACAAAACCAAAGAAATGACTTTTTGTAATTTTGGACAACTTGTTTTCCACAGAGGAGCAGTTGAGTTCTTGATTCTTCCTAGAATTTTTCTTTTCTTTTTTTTTCTTTTTCCAAATCTTACCTAGTTAATACAAAACCCAATCATGATTAGCAAAGGCACTTTCTCAATGGCATGTCACCACACCCTTGCAGATTGACTTTTAATTATCCCCATGTCATCTTTTCTCAACTCTAGCTGGTTTCCTTATTTGGTTAGAGATAATTGTGATTAACTAGTGTGACCTCTCCTTTTGATATGCCTTCATTTTTGGAAAAAAAAAACTCTTAGGCATCTTTCCAAATAAATACACACAGAGAAAATCCATGTTCAGCCAACAATTATTGAGGGACTATCGTGCATCAGATTCTACATTAAATGTTCCCCCAACAGAAACTCAGCCTATCATAACTGAACAAATGATTGCTGTCTCTAGTAGGATCCTTGCTCTTTTCTTCCTGCAAAGCTTCCCTTCTTGTATATTTTCTGTTGTAATAAATTCCATTGCCATCTATCCAGTTGTTCAAGCCAAAAAAATGTGTTATCTTGACACATCTCTCTCCCATACCAACCATTCAACCATGTCTGATTTATGGTTTCCATATTTTTCATATTCTATTAAGCCCCCATTTTTTTGTTTTGTTTTGTTTTTCTTGAGATGGAGTCTCGCTCTATCACCCAGTCTGGAGTGCAGTGGCGCAGTCTCGCTCACTGCAATGTCTGCCTCCCGGATTCAAGCAATTCTCCTGCCTCAGCCTACCAAGTAGTTGAGACTTACAGGCGTGCGCTGCCATGTCCAGCTAATTTTTTGTATTTTTAGTAGAGACAGGGTTTCACCCTGTTGGCCAGGATGGTCTTCATCTTTTGACCTTGTGATCCACCCTCCTCGGTCTCCCAAAGTGCTGGGATTACAGGCATGAGCCACCGCACCCAGCCAAGCCCCCAATCTTTAGAGATGCTCTCTTTCTTTCTTTACCTCCCTCCCTCCCTCCCTCCCTTCATTCCTTCTTCCTTCCTTCTT